>CAUYON010036506.1:0-19783 GCA_963573935.1 Arctocebus calabarensis
TTTACATGCTCAGTTTTTAGCTTTCCAGGAAAAAAATCCCAGGTATTATCAAGCCAAGTTTTAACAAAATTAAAATTGGGCTTGATAATAGCTGGGCTTTTTTTCCTGGAAAGTTAAAAATTTTCAGAGAGTTATTGACAAAACTGAAGAAGGGACAACTGCCTAAAATCACAGCATATGGAGGACATCTAGCTTTGCCGCACTAGCCATCTCTACCCAGTTGTCTGTGTATCCCACTTAGAGTATTCCTGTAGGATAAGTCCCCAAAAGTGGAACTGCCGACTCAAAACATTGACTTCTGGCTCGGCACCCGTAGCACAGTGGTTACGGTGCTGGCTACATGCACCGAGGCTGGTGTGTTCGAACCTGGCCCAGACCAGCGACACAACAATGACAACTGCAATAGAAACAATAGCCGGGCATTGTGGAGGGCGCCTGTGGTCCCAGCTACTTGAGAGGCTGAGGCAAGAGAATCGCTTAAGCCCAAGAGTCTGAGGTTGCCCTGAGCTGTGACACCATGGCACTCTACCCAGGGTGACAGTGAAACTCTGTCTCAAAAAAAAAAAAAAAAAAAAGAAAAATGGACTGCTATAGTCAAGAAGATAATGCCAACAAAGTATCCCCAACTGAAGTGAGAGTTCCAGTTTCCCATGCCCTTTGCCAGATAAGAGTTTTATTATGATGAGGATTTTTATATCTTGACTGGATTAACCTTATTTAGTGACTCCACCCTGATCATTAAATCTCCCTTTGTCCCACCTGAGAGAACTATCACTTTATTATGTCTCAGCAGCATTAGGGATCCAAAAGCCACAAATAAGGAGCTACTCTCCAGACTGTACATACAGAAACAGTTTACAGATGCAAAGTTTGAAACATCTATATTTCTTAAAATGGACATATTAATGCTTTAAAACTGTCAACTTCAAACAAATACCTATTGACTCCTCCTTCAGTACCGAAGAAGAGAAATCTAGGCCCCTTACACTCTCCCTCTCGGTCCTCCTTATTCCAGCCTACAGTGGCCACATGCAGTTAATACAAATTCAAGACAAGGCCAGGAGAAGTGGGGAGTGGCTCAGTGGGGAGTGGCTCATGCCTGTAATCCTAGCACTCTGGGAGGCCTGCTTGAGCAGGTGGATTGCTTGAGCTCACGAGTTTGAGACCAGCCTGAGCAAAAGTGAGATTCCCATCTCTACTAAAAATAGAAAAACTGAGGAAAGAGGATCGCTTGAGCCCAAGAGTTGGAGGTTGCTGTGAGCTACAAGCCATGGCACTCTACCCAGGGCGACAGCTTGAGACTCTGTCTCAAAAAAAAAAAAAAATTCAAGAAAACTAGTTAAATTTGAGTTTCAGATAAATGACAAAATTTTTTAGGGTGAGTATATCCCATGCAAAATTTGGAACATACTTATACTCACAAACAAAAATAAATTTGTTTATCTGAAATTTAAATTTAACTAGGCATCATGTATTTTATTTGTTTTTTTTTTGGCTGGGGCTGGGTTTGAACCCACCACCTCCAGCATATGGGGCCGGCGTCTTACTCCGTTGAGCCACAGGTGCCATCCGGCATCATGTATTTTAACTGGTAAACCTACCCCAACCCCCATCTAGCATTCTACTGTCAAGTAATTTTTAAATAGTAGCCAAGGCCTCCTGTGCCCTCCCAGTCTTCAGGGTCCTGTGGCCCCTCACACCCAAGCTTGAGGTCTCCAGAGGCACCATCCCACTCCCACAGACTCACTCCCCTTTTGGAGATGGCCCCACTAACTGCCCTGCGTTAGGATTCCTGCCTCCCCAGACCAGCTGCGGCCAGTGTCCTTTTGGTCTTGGCTCTGTGGACCATCTCCATGTTCCTTCCAACCCATTTTTCTGGTGGTGCAAACTGTTGCCCCAGCTGCTGGGGTGTGTCAGTAGGTGACCTCAGCTGGCAGCCCCCTCAGGGAGCACAGGTACCACAGAGCCATCTGCCCAGGGCATGCCCACATCCAATGCCTGCCTGACGCTGTGGTCTAAAGATCTAACCATCCAGCAAACGGGCTCTGAAGGGCCACACTAGCCCCAGACCCCCGGGCGCCTCTGCCTGCTAGGACAGCCCCAGAGCTCCTCTTCTCCCTCCATCCAAGGAGCTTCCCTCCTCCTTCCCTGCTCTCTACAGCGAGGTTCCTCTGTGGCTATGGGACCACTCCCTTCCTATCTGCCAGCCCACCAAGGGGCTTCACCCACCCAGTCCTAGCCTTCCCCTCCAGTCCATTGTGCCCCTGGCTGGAAGCCAACCACAAAGTGCCCACAGCAGGTGGGTGGGACAATGGCTAATGGGTTTCCTTCATTTGGCTTTCCAGTACATTCTAAATTCTCTGTGGCAAACATGTATTACTTTAGTAATAAGAAAAAAATAATACAAGCTTTTTTTCTCCTTAAGAAAAATATAAACCCAAACCAAAACAGCCCTCTTCCTATCTAGTACACCCACTCCTCTCCACCTGCTTCCCCAGGGAGAACCCTCCCAAGTCAGTGAATGTCCCCACCCCTGATGTCCTCCCTGTCCTTTCTCTCCCAGCAGTTCCACAGCCACTTTGGCTTCTCCAGCAAAGGCTTTCCACCATCAACTTGGTCTTACTGGAGAGTACATGCAAATTTCTGAACAGGTTTCTCATTTCCTACTGGGAAGGGAAGAATGCCAAATATGTCCTGAGATGGGGAGACTGGTGAAGATGGGACCAAAAGTCACTCACTCCACAAGTACAAGCCGGGGCTACTATGCCTGGCCCTGGAGCCCCAGGGTCTCTGCTTGCCAGGACAGCACCAGAGCTCCCCGAGCCTGGGTTGCAGGAAGTTTGCCCCCCATAGACTCCATAGCCTTGTGGAGTGATGACAATCAAAAGCCCAAGAGGACACTGTGTGACAGAGGTTCCAGGAAAGGCAAGAAGCCTGGGGAAGGGGTTCATGTGTGGGGTTCTCAGCCCAAGCTGCAAAGGCTCCTGGGAGGAAGAGAAGTTGGGCAGGGGAGGGCTCCTGGGGTGAGAGAGAGTGGGCAGGAAGGAAGAGGGAGAGGAGGAGGCAGAGCAGCCCATGCAAGGGCCTGCAGGTGAGAGAAGCGTGACTTGCTGGAGGAACTGAAAGCCGGTTCAGGGCAGCTGGGGGCAGAAGGAGGGTGAGAAGGGAGACTCAACCCTAGCTCGGGGAGCATGACAGGACCACGTTAGGAGATTGCATGGCTGTCAAAGGAGCAACAGGGCCAGGAAAAAGCTCTGCAAATGTTGACATTCTCCACAACACAGCCTATGGCTAGGCCAGAACCCTAGGTGACTGCCTCTTTCTCTGAGCTGGGTTTGCTCCTCCATGCAATGGGGTCATGAGACTTGACCAGAGCTGCCTATGAGGACCCCAGAGGTTGAGGACAGCCTGGTTTGGGCCTTCTCAGCCTCCCTAATGCTGACCTGGATTTTCCTCCTAAGGGCTGCAACAGAGGCAGAGAGCTCAGATCTGAGCTTAGTACCCAGAACTAAAGTACCAACACAGTGGCCTGAGAACAGCCAGGCCTTTACGCAAGGCCACCATGCCTGGATTGGGCACTCAAACTAGGGCCCCAACAACACCCTCTAGAGCCAGAGGGTGCTTGTCAAAAGCCATAGCTGCTTGACAACTCCAGGTTTAGGAAAGGCCTAAATAGGGTGGCTATTTGGACCTAGGGGGTAGAAAGAAAGCCCAAGAAGGGACTCTTCAGGTTGCCAGCTATTTCCAGAGTTCACATTCTTTCAATCATTCTTTCATTCCAAAAATACATTCTTGGTGCCAAACCCTGATCAGGTGCAGGGGCAATGACAGAGATAAATCAAATAGGTTCCTAGCCTGAAAGTACTTCTGGTTTGGATGATGACAAACAAGACACAAATAAATAAGCTACAAGGCCAGCTGGGCCCAGCAACATAGGACAGAAGGCAAGGAACTCACCTGGGCTATCAAGGCAGTTGCCTGGAGAGAGTGGCTTGTGACATGAGATGGAAAGACCAGGAGGGGGAGGAGGAAGAGCCCCCCAAATCACTGACAGTCCTGTCTGTGCCCTAGCTCTGCCAGGGGCGGGGGCAGTGTGGGTTATTTATGGTTGTGCCTAGAAAAAAAAGCAGCCATATGTGTCACTGCCCATGTGGTACAGAGCTGGGCTGTTGAGGGTAGAGGACAGTTGGGGCTTGAAGCTGGGTCTGGCCAAGCCATGGGATTTACCACTGTGTCCCCCACATCCTGATGCCCTTTAACCTTTTCCCAGGCCCCTGTAAAGTGAAAATAAGGGAGAGAGATAGCTCCAATAAGCAGCAAGTGGCCCAGGGCTTGAAGAAGAGGGCACTGCCCTGCCCAGCAGCACCATCACTTCTGCTGAAACTGCAGGCCTTTTAGCATCACCTCCTTCTCACCTTCTATCCCCTCCCACCCCAGCTGTGGGGGAAGGAGCAGAGGGACCGAAGGAAATACCTTTAATCACAATCCAGACAGGCATCAGCTGCTGTGTTTCTCTCCATCCCACTCTGATCCATAAATAACCTACGCACCAGGCTGGCACGAGCGCACCCGCCCCTTCTGGTACCAGAACACCCCAGGCTCAGGCCCCAGCTTCCCAAGGAACCTATTTCCGGCGCTTTCCCGAGGGCAAAGCCTCTGCTCTCGGCTCCCTCCTCAAGGGACATCCTGGCAGCGCCAGGGTGAGAACCTCGAACTCCCTGTCATCTGCAAAGCATCCCTGGGCGCTTGCCCACCTCTCTCCAGGTGATTGCACAATCCTTCCCGCACAACCCCCCCCTCCTCCGCTTTGGCCCAGGAAGATGTCAGTCCCGGGGCCCACAGCCAACACGCACTTCTTGGACCCCCCCACCTTCCGCCCTCAATCCAAGGCCCAGACCCCCTACCTGGTGGCAGCAGCGCCGAGAGTACCTCCGGTGGCGCCAAGGGGCGAAGCAGGGCGTCCGGGCCCGGCTGAAGCCCGGAAGACTTCCCGGGGGAGGAACGGGCTGGCGCAGGCGTCTCTTAGGGATCTCTCCGGGGCTGCGGGAAGGAGGAAGGTCAGAGCCGAGGCGGGAGGGGGATGAGGGAGGAGGCGCACGGACCAGCGCAGATTAGAGAGGCATTTTTAGCGAGCCAATGGCAGCGCGGGCAGGGCGGCGCGGTGGCTGCGCAGGTGGAAGCGCCGCGGCTGTTGAGGAGGCAGCGACCCGCTAGGCAGGCGCGGGGGTGGGGGTGAAGGCTCAGCTCCCCCCGCTCCCGCAGCCACCCTGCCCCGCTGTCTGCTGCAAGGGCGGCTCGCGGCGGGGCGGGGCGGGGCGCGGCGAGCCCTTCCGTGCGCCCTTCTTCCCCAAGCCTCCCGGGGTGGCGCTCCCGCCCCTCTTACCATTTCCCCACCGACTTGGCCTTTCCTCCTCTTCTCAACCTTGCGCCCGTGTGGGGAGATATGTTGGAGGTGTGTGTTTGTGACCCAAGTTCTGGAGTGACGATCCCCGTTTTCAGCTTCGCCCAGAAGTGCCGAGTTGACCCCATCATGGGACAGAAATCGCTAACCCTCGTGTCCTAGTTCCACCTGGATTTGCTGTCACCAAAGCAGACTCCAGGTTGTCTCTATGGAGCTCTCTGGGAGCTTGGGAACCTAACAGGTGACCCCCAAAGGCCTTCCCTCTTCCTGCCTTGAACCCTGAGTACTTCCGACGGCCTGGACACTGAAAGGGGAGTGGGACACAGCAAGGAGGAGTGGGGCGCCAGCCCGCCACTCACTCAGAGCTATGGAGGACCCGCCACTGCCAGTCATTGATGAGCCTACGGCAGATGATAAAACAGACCCAATCTCCGCCTTTGCATAGTTCACATAGGTAAAGGAAGACAGATATTAAATATAAGTGGCATAAGTGTATATTTTAGAGCAGTGTGCACAAAGTAGAAAAATTAAGCCAGGCAAAGGGAAAGAGGGGGTAATGGGGTGGCTGAATTTAAGTGTGAGCCCCTCAAGGAGGCATGCAGGCTCCAGTTTGCCATAGACCTCACCTCCCCCTTTTGTTTGCACCCAGGATGATCCCATGTTTATTTCCTGATGTCCTCTCTGTGCTGGGAAGGAAGCTTCGGCAGAAGCACTGAGCTTCATGACCCCAGTGACCTACAGGAATGTCTGAGTGCAGCATTTATTCATTCAGTAAGAATTCTATGAACACTGGCTATATGTCAGGTGTTGGAGCCTGGAGGAACTCAACACCTAGTTGCGGAGACCAAATGGCAGTATCTACCTCAAGGCTCACCAGGACAGCCAAGTGAGTGATCAATGCTCTAGAGAAGGTCAAAAAACTCTGGGTTACACACTTCTTGGGGACAGAACACAATAATAAGAGGGACTTTACCTAACAAATGCAAGCAGTGTAACCTGGTTCTTTGTACCCTCAATGATTCCCCAACAATTAAAAAAAAAAAACAACCCTCCAGGTTAAGGCCATCCAGGAAGCCTTCTTGGAGGAGACAGAAATCCAACATGTGAACAATAGCTGGGATTCTGCTATTGTTTCCCCAAGAGGCTCTTGAAGTGCAATCTAGGATGAATACACGGGGAAAAAAATATCCTCCTCCCTATTAATACATTAGCCTGGCACAGTATGTCATTGGAAGCTTTGAGGTAGATGGAATGGGACCCAGGACTAGTTAAGTTTTGAAAGAGCAGTGAAGTCCACAGCATGGGATACTGACCAATAGAGGACATTTGCTGTTCCTTGGCAGCCAGGCATTTGGTGGAGGATGGCAAAAACAGGAAGAGGCATTCACAGGGGATGAGGTTGTAATGCCAGGTGCTGAAGCCTCTTGGGGCAGTGCGGATAGGGTAATAGCTGGGCAGACCTGATTAATCAGATGAAGGGGAAGGGAAGAGGTTGGTGGGGAGAGGGTATGCAGGAGAAGACAAGCTGGGCTTATTCCACTGGGAACTGAGGTATGCCGGGGACTGAATTCAGATCTTACCAACCCAAAGCTGCTGAAAAAATGAGAACAGAACACACAGACACTCACACACACACACACACACCTGTCCTGTGTAATCCAAAATAAAATGTTATTTTAGGAATTGACACAACTTCCATGATTCCTAAAATTAAACTAGCTTCTGTTTAGATTTTCTGACCTCTGTTCATCAAACAAGAATTTTCTCTCTGTGTCTCCTACCTCCTCTCTTTTATTGTTTGGTACCCCTGCCCAAAGAATAAGATTTTCTCCCTTTTGCACAGTACTTTTCAAAGCACTTTTCACACAAAGCTTTTTTTTTTTTTTTTTTTTGCCAGGGCTGGGTTTGAACTTTCCACTTCTGGCTTATGGGGTTGGCGCCCTACTCCTTTGAACCACAGGCGCTGCCCCAAAGCACTTTGCATATTTTTTATTTCCCCCAACAATGCACTTTTTAAGTCCCATTAAGATCTGACTAGCTTGGGCATGGTGGCTCCTGCCTCTAATCCCAGCACTTTGGCAGGACAAGGTGGGAGGATTGCTTGAGCTCAGGAGTTCGAGTACAACCTGTGCAACATAGTGAGAACCTGTCTGTACAAAAATTAGAAAAATTAGTCTTGGTGCTATAGCTCAGTGAGTAGGGCGCCAGCCACGTACACCGAAGCTGGCAGGTTTTAGCCCGGCCTGGGTCTGCTAAACAACAATGACAATTGCAACCCCCCCCCCAGAATGGATATAGCCAGGTGTTGTGGCAGGCACCTGTATTGCCAGCTACTTGAAAGGCTAAGAGAAGAGAATCACTTAAGCTCAAGAGTTTGAGGTTGCTGTGAGCTGTGATGCCATAGCACTCTACTGAGGGTGACATAGTGAGATTCTGTCACAAAAAAAAATTAGAAAAATTAGCTGAGTATGACGATGTGCACCTGTAGTCCCAGCTACTTGGAAAGCTGAAGGAGTTGGATTGCTTGAGCCCAGGAGTTTGAGATTGCCATGAGCTATGATGATATACTCTAGCCTGGGCAACAGAGTAAGACCCTGTCTCGGAAAAAAAACAATCAGATTAATCTTGGTTTCCATGTGACCTTCTTTCCAAACTAGAGCTCTAAGCCATCCTGTAATCAGAAGTTTCTCTGTTAAGCTTTCTGTTAGAGACACAGTAAACAGGCAGGCACAGCCCTCCCCTGAGGAGTTTTCAAATGCAGACAAGACATAAAGAACATGTAGCCAGAAGGACAAACCAGCACTGAACAAGTGTGTGAAATAAATGAATGAATGAATGAATAATGGATTGGTAATTAATATTGCTTGTTTAGCCTGGGAGAGATGGAGAGTGGTGGGGAGGCTTTGGATTCCCTTTTGTTCCATCCAACATGGAAGGCTTCCAGAAGGGAATGAGGTTTTGAAAATTTCTCTATTCCTACCACATCTCTGTTAGAAAAGAAAGGACAGGGATTTCTTCCTAATTTTGGCACAGCAGGACTCTGAGATGCTCAGAGAGGTAAAGTGACTTATTCAAGGTCACACAGCATATCAGTGAGAAAGCTGGGGCTAAAAACAGACCTCTTGACTCTGGTCAGGTGCTGTCTTCACCAGATGATTCCTCTTCCACAAACCTGAGTGGGGGTGGGGCAGGACAGAGCATGGACAGCAATTGGCCCAGTTGCCCAGTGTGACTTTATTTTCTGAGCTGCCTTTCTGCAGCATGCGAAGAGGTGAGCAGGACACCCCCACGCCACCCCACCTAGGGACAGAAGTACTTTAAAAACAATCTCATGTCTCCTTCTGCCGTCTTCTACCTGCTGGCAAATTGAATTCCATTACTTGCCTGGTGGACAGAGGCTGTCAGCTTGCCCTGAATCCTGAGACCAGGAAGTCAGGAACCTTGCAATCGTGGCTCTCTCCATCCCTGACTCATGCCTAGGGGATAGAAATTCCCTGAAAACACAACATGTTGACAAGGCCCTCAATCTCAGCAAGTGCTGGGAGCTAGGACCCAGACACAGCCTACACTCTATTACATAGAGAGACTGTAGCAAACTCAGAGCTCTTTTCCTGGACCAGGCATTTTAAAACTTTACATGTACAAACTATGGGATGGATATGATTACTAGCCCCCATTTTACAGATAGGGAAACTGAGGCCCAGAGAGGTTGGGTAACTTGACCAAAGTCATAGAGCTGGTAAGTGGTGGGTGGAGCTGTGATTCAAATGCAGTCTGGTTCCAAAAGCCATGCTCTTAATCACACAGCTAGGAAAGAAACTACTGAGGTTATGTGAAAGAGGATTTTCCATACATGCTCTCATTAAGGTTCTTTTATCCCCATTTTACAGCTGAGGAAACTGAGGCTCACTGGGTCCTTTGGGGGAAATCTTTCTCAAAGTAAAAAAAGGGAGGACATTTAGGGTAGTGCATGTAGCTCAAAGGAATAGGGCACCGACCCCATATAACGGAGGTGGTGGGTTCAAACCCAGCCCCAGCCAAAAAAAAAAAAGGGGAGAACATTTGAGGTAGACCTTTGGGTCCCAGCACTGCAACAGGCCTCAGTGGCCCAGACACCATCGCCACCTAGGGGCATTGTACCTTAAATGTAAGCAGAATGTCTAAGATGAGAAAGGGTGTCAAGCTCAACACAACAAAAAGATTTTGGTTTTCTGTTTTAATTTCTATGCCCTGAACAATAAGAGAAGCATATTTCACTAATAGTAATCTTTTATATTTAAAATGTGGTCCTGGGCAGAGTTCACCATTTGTAATGTCATCCTCAACGTTAAGGGGAAGGGAATCCGTACAATGTATTGATTTATCAGTTTTCTAAGGGCTGTCCCATTGTTTCATTTGACTCTTATCACACTGAATATTAACTTGACTTCTACTGTTTTTTTTTGTTTGTTTGTTTGTTTTTTACAGTTTTTGGCTGGGGCTGGGTTTGAACCTGCCACCTCTGGCATATAGGGCTGGCGCCCTACTCTTTTGAGCCAAAGGCGCTGCCTGGACTTCTACTTTTTAAAATGAGGAAATGGAATTCATCAAAGGGGCACTGATTGTTTTGGTGTTTGAACCCAAGCTGGATGACTCTACATGTGTCTTTAACAAGAGAGGCCCCTCTGGCAGGTTCAAACCCAGCTGGGGCCTGATAAACAACAATGACAACTACTACAAAAAAAAAAAAAAATTAGCTGGGGCTGGATGGCTGTGGCTCAGCAGGCTAAGGCGCCAGCCATGTACACCTGAGCTGATGGGTTCTAATCCAGCCCGGGCCACCAAACAACAATGATGCTGTAACCAAAAAATGGCCGGGCGTTGTGGCGGGTGCCTGTAGTCCCAGCTACTTGGGAGGCGGAGGCAAGAGACTTGCTTGAGCCCAGGAATTGGAGGTTGCTGTGAGCTGTGATGCTACAGCACTCTACCCAGGGTGACAGCTTGAGGCTCTGTCTCAAAAAAAAAAAAATAGTTGGGCATTGTAGTACCCATAGTCCCAGCTACTTGGGAGGCTGATTCAACAGAATTGCTTAAACCCAAGAGTTTGAGGTTGCTGTGAGCTGAGATGTCACTGCACTCTACTGAAGGCAGAGAAACTTTGTCTCAAGAAAAAAAAATTGGTGAAATCCAAATACAGTCTTTCATTGACAGTATTAAAAGAGAGAGAGAGAGAGACCCCTTTGGGTCAGTCTTCCATATTCCAGTCCCAGAGAAGTTGGATGAGTTGCCCAAGGATCCTAGTGAGTCAGCAGCAAGCCTGGATCTCAAGACCAGGTATCCTGAATTTTAGGGCTGAGTTCCTCAGTGATTGAGGACTGTGTTTCAGTTTCTACTTCTTTCAACACCAACCCTACCTGAAGAAGAAAATAAGATTTAGGCAGAGGCACTGTAGTGAGGCTGAGAAAATGATATTCCAAAGTACGGTGCTTTGGCATGCTAAGTACTTCGTTTTTATTTTTTGGTTTTCTAATTTTTTTCAAAAGATAGGGGTCTTTCTCTGTCACCCAGGCTGGAGTGCAATGGTGCAATCATAGCTCACTGTAGCGTCTAACTCCTGGACTCAAGCAATCCTGCCTCAGCCTGATGAGTAGCTGGGACCACAGGTATGCACCATTACTCCTGACTAATTCTTATATTTTATAGAGATTGGAGTCTTGCTATGTTGCCCAGGCTGGTCTTGAACCCCTGGCCTCAAGCCATCCTCCTGTTTCAGCCTCTCAAAGTGCTGAGATTTTTTTTTTTTTTTGAGACAGAGCCTCAAGCTGTTACCCTGGATAGAGTGCTGTGGCATCATAGCTCACAGCAACCTCCAATTCCTGGGCTCAAGCAAGTCTCCTGCCTCTGCCTCCCAAGTAGCTGGGACTACAGGCGCCCGCCACAACGCCTGGCCATTTTTTGGTTGCAGCCGTCATTGTTTGGCTGGCTCGGGCTGATTTGAACCCGCCAACTCAGGTGTACGTGGCTGGTGCCTTAGCCCGTTGAGCCAAAGGCGCCAAGCCTCAAAGTGCTGAGATTATAGGTATGAGCTACCGTGTCTGGCCAGCATGCTGTGTACTTTGAACTAAGAGAGATTGGGAAGGTCTCAGAAGCAGCCTCGAACCAAGTTCTCTCTGACCTTTTCATACCCTCCTATTTCTCATCCTTCTTTCTTCCCTGGAGTCATAAAAATTAGAATTTCTCTTCTCCATGGTGAGTGATAGAAAGTATAGCCACTCTTCCTCAAAGCTAGCCATAAAACCTAGAAAAGCCACTTCTCCAGTCCTGTCTCAGACCCAAGAGGAAGGCTTGCTACACAGGGAGACCAAGAAGAATACGAACTGACAGGCCTTGCTGGGTTCCCCCCTCAGTCCATCACCATTAGAGAATACCCCTTTGTCCAATCACATTTCTACATGGCTGTCTGCTCCTCATCAAAACTAAGGATAAAAATAAATCATTTTCCTGGGTCTTTGGGTCTTCATTTCTGAAGGTTCTCATGTAACATAAAACTTTGATTAAACAAATTTGTTTTGCTTTTAACCTGTCTTTTGTTATAAGTATTGTCTGTGACCCTTATGTTGGGTGATCCCTTTCTGTTCCTGTAAAGGCTTACAGCTGCGAAGCACCCCTTCCAGCCCACACTCTTTTGCTGCTTGTCAGTCTGAGAGCATGGGGTCTTCCTTCCAGCTGGACGTCCTTCATCACGCAGCCAAGTATTAGGCTGAGAAGAAAACAACAGCTCTGGCAGATTTGTGCTCATCTCCTGTACCCTCCAGCCTCCCATCCCCTTCTCATGCTGCCCCTTCTTCCAGAGCCAGGAGGGCCAAGCCAAGGTATATTGGGAATATATCATGGGGTTTAGGACCAGGAGGCTTCATCTGATCATGGCTCTGTCACCAACTCACCATGTGACCTGGGCTGGGACACTTCACTTCTCAACCCTTGATTTTCTCACCAACACAATGAAGCTGGATCACAGCATAGTGTGTTAGAGCTAAAGTCTGAAAACCACTTAAATGTCTCTTCTCAGTAGGCTTACTAAACACATTGTAACAAAGCCAGGCAATAGACTATTATGCTGATAAAAAGAACTCGGCTGCCCTTAATGCCCTGATACAAAACTATCACCAAACATCTACTTTAAGGGAAAAAAAGCAAGATGCAAAGCTGAGAGTATATTCACTACCATTTGTGTATTAAAAACAAAAAGGTAGGCTCGGCACCTGTAGCTTAAGCAGCTAAGGCACCAGCCACATACACCAGAGCTGGTGGGTTTGAATTCAGCTGGGGCCTGCCAAACAACAATGACAAGTACAACCAAAAATAGCCAGGCGTTGTGGTGGGTGCCTGTGGTTCCAGCTACTTGGGAGGCTGAGGCAAGAGAATCTCTTAAGCCTAGGAGTTGGAGGTTGCTGTGAGCTGTAATGCTACGGCACTTTACCCAGGGTGACAGCTTGAGGCTCTGTCTCAAAAAAATAAATAAAATAAAATAAAATTAAAATTAAAAGGTAGTGGTGGGAGAATATATACTTGTGTTTGTAAATGCAGGGTATAAGACCTGGAAAAAGTGGCTGCCTCTGGGGAAGAGGAGCAGATGGCCACAGACAAGGCAGGGAGACTCTGCTCTATAAATCCTCATATTCCTTTTTAACATTTGAACCAGGTAAATGTATTCCTTGCCCCCATAATTAAATTACAGATTTTAAAGACAAATAATACATGCAACAGGGGGAGTAACAGTGATAAACACCATACATATGGACTTGCTCTGTCCTTGAAACTTTCCAAGTGCCTCCCAGCCAATAGCTCACGGAGTTCTCACAATGAAGCCATGAGGCAGGCATTGTTATTATCCTCTGGTTTACAGCTGAGGAAACCAAGGTACAGAGAGTTTAAATAGTTTGCCCAAGTCATGCAGGAAGGAAACAGTGGTGAGTGTGCGTAAACCAGGTGGTCTGGTCCCACACACTCTGTACCACCTCACCTGCACAGGTGTGGCGGGGAGCTTGACTCTTTAAAGAGTCAAGAGTGCTCAGCAAAAGTGAGGAAGCTTTTTTATCCAGGCAGAAGCTTAGCTTAAAGCATTCTTTTTTTTTAAGCTGAGATAGTCCCACTTCATCACCCTGGCTAGAGTGCAGTGGCATCATCATAGCTCACAGCAACTTCAAATCCTGGGCTCAAGCTATCCTCCTGTAGCTGGTACTACAGACATGATTTACCACTAAATCCAGTTAATTTTACTATTTCTTGTAGAATTGAGGTCTCACTCTTGCTCAGGTTATTCTTGAACTCCTGACCTCAAGCAATCCTCCCACCTTGCCCCCTCCAGAGTGCTAGGATTACAGGCATGAGCCTCCAACTTAAAGCATTTTGAGGCTATGACAGATGGTACTTTCCAAAGATGGCACCAAGAATAGTGCCCATCCCCTAGGCTCTTCTGCAATGTGACCTCGCTCTCCCCATCAAGATCTGGGGTCTGTTTCTCTGTCCCTTCAATCTGGATGAACTGTGTCTACTCTGACCAACAGAAGATGGCAGAAGTTATATTGTGCTAGTTCCCAACCTAGCAGCTCCTGTTTCCTTCCTCAAATATGTGTTCCTGTCAAGAGCCCTCTGACAGCAGCACCAGCTAGCAGTTGTGAAAGAAAGAGCAAACTTTCAGCCCAGTCAGGCCTTGGAGACTCCAGTCCCAGCAGCAATGTGCCTGCAAACAATGCAGTTGAGAAAACCACTCAACTGAGCTGGATCAACCTGCAGAAACAGGAGAGATAATCATACACGGTTGCTTGAGACCACTACGGTTTAGGGTGTTTTGTTGTGCAGTAAGGGATAGGCAGAATGGAGGCTTTAGAGTGAGGTTACTCATTGTGGGACCCAGTTCTTGTATGTGGCTCTGCTGCTCAGTAGAGTTCAATTGAGCAGAACAGAGGAAGAGAAGGTAGAGACCCTGGCAGGCTCCTTGGTGTCAGCCTCCAGCAATGACAACCATCATGAGGCATGGGCTCAGTGTTCCACCTCCTTGTCTCTCTGTTGATCTCTGCTTTTGCCCCTAATGACCTGGGTAGCACATTAACACCATTTCTGGTTGTAATGACAATGTACTTGGCTGCTCTTAAGCCATAAGTCACCACTTTGTAGCATTAGTAAATCGAACACAGAAGCAGAGGGTGCTCTGTTGGCCACCTGTCCCCTGGCAAACCGGGAGCTCCTTGGAACTTGGCCCATCCTCAGTGTGTAGTGGGATGGGTTGGCCCCATCATGTGCACACTGGACCCTTCTTGATCCTGCATTGCTTTCTCTTTCTCTGTCTAGTAAAGTTCTGCATGATTTTACTCATGGACTAAGAGACCAAATCAGACCATCAGTGTTCTATCCACACCATAATTGATTTCTTCATTCATTCCCTGTCCTGAGGGCGTACTGTGTCCTGGGTACTATTCTAGGTGCTAGGAATATGGCCGTGAACAAGATAGGCAAAATCCCTGCCTTCATGGGCTCACAGCCTCGGAGAGAAGACAGATGATAAACATATAGTTGAATAAATGTAAAATAATGGCAGGTGGTGATAAATGTTATGAAGAATAACACCAAAGTGCTGGGATTATAGGAGAGAGCCACTGCACCCTGTTGAGGATGGGATTTCTTTGGGGATGATGGAAATGTTCTGGAATTGGGTAGTGGTAATGGTTGCACAATAATAGGGGATAGTCTTTATAAGAAAAGTCAGTAAACGTTTCCAAGAAATCATCAATGCAACAATGATCTGCAGGAAGAATTAAAACTTCTTAAGGAAATTCACATCTACAATTTTTTTTTTTTTTTTCCGTAGAGACAGAGTCTCACTTAATTGCCCTCGGTAGATTGCCATGGCATCACACAGCTCACAGCAACTTCCAACTCCTGGGCTTAGGTGATTCTCTTGCCTCAGCCTTCCGAGTAGCTAGGACCACAGGCACCTGCCACAACACCCGGCTATTTTTTTGTTGCAGTTTGGCCGGGGCCGGGTTTGAACCCACCATCTTCCGTATATGAGGCTGGCGCCCTACCCTTTGCACCACCCTGCAAAATTTGATTAAAGTAATTATACTTGGTAAAAGTAACAGTCTCAGTATGTCAGAGAATACTCACAATTACAGGAAATTCAGTGATACTTGCTATGTATTCTTTTCTTTAAAATTCAATGAGTTGGGCGGTGCCTGTGGCTCAACGGAGTAGGCGGAGGTGGCGGGTTCAAACTCAGTCCCAGCCAAAAAAACTGTAAAATAAAAAGAAAAGAAATTCAATGAGTCATATGCAATTAAACAAAATTATTAGAAATAGATTTATCAATGACAATCTCAACAAAGTAAAATTCAATGGAAAAACTTTTATTGCATGCTATAGAAAATTACTCAAGGAATTATCTTTTCTAACTACTATTCACTCCAGAAAATATTTCTCAATGAAAATTATAATTGAAATAACTCTGATTCAAATTTTGTATTTAAAAAATGGGGTCAATTGGCAAATGCACAGAGACAGAAAGTAGATTAATAGTTGCCAGGGGCTGAGGGGAGGGGTGAATTGGGAGTGACTGCTAATGAGTAGGGAATTTCTTTCCTTTTTTTTTTTTTTTTTTTTTTGTTTTTTCAGAGACAGGGTCTTTGTTGCCCAAGCTGGAATGCAGTGGTATGATCATAGCTCACTGCAATCTCAAAATCCTGGGCTCAAGTTATCCTCTCACCTCAACCTTCAGAGTAGCTGAGACTACAGGCATACACTACCATACCCGGCCAATTTTTATTTTTTTATTTTTTTTGAGACAGAGTTTCACTATGTCACCCTTGGCATCACAGCTCACAGCAACCTCAAACTCTCGGGCTTGAGCAATTCTCTTGCCTCAGCCTCTCAAGTAGCTGGGACTATAGGCATCTGCCAAAACGTCCAGCTAGTTTTCTGTTGCAGTTTAGCTGGCCCAGGCCAGGTTTGATCCCACCACCCTCGGTGCATGTGGCTGGTGTCATAACCACTGTGCTATGGGTGCTGAGCCACTGGCCAATTTTTAAAGTTTTTTTGTTTTTTTGTTTTTTTTTGTAGAGACAGTCTCACTTTATCACCCTCGGTAGAGTGCTGTGGTGTCACACAGCTCACAGCAACCTCCAACTCCTGGGCTTAGGCGATTCTCTTGCCTCAGCCTTCCGAGTAGCTGGGACTACAGGCGCCTGCCACAAGCCCGGCTATTTTTTTGTTGCAGTTTGGCTGGAGCTGGGTTTGAACCTGCCACCCTCAGTATATGGGCCGGTGCCCTACTCACTGAGCCACAGGTGCTGGCCCCAACTTTTTTTTTTGCCGCCCCCAATTTTTAAATTTTTTGTAGAGACAGGATCTCAATATGTTGCCCACCCTACTCTTAAACTCCTGACCTCAAACGATCCTCCTGCCTCAGCTTTCCAAAGTACTGGGATTACAAGAGTGAGACACCATACCTGACCAAGAATGGGATTTCTTTTGGGGTAATGGAAATGTTCTGGAATTAGGTAGTGGCAATGGTTACACAACATGTGGAATGTAATAAATGCTACTAAATTCACCTTAAAATGGTGAATTTTATGTTATGTGCATTATCTCATGTAACTTTTCACTCTATGAATTGCTCTATAAATTGTCTGTCTTTATCCTGGTACCACATTATCTTGTTTACTGCCGTTTATAGTATGTTTTGAAATCAAGAAGTATGAGACCTCCAACTCTAGTCTTCATTTTCTTTCTTTTTTTGTTTGTTTGTTTTTTTCTCTATTTTTTAAGGACAGGATCTCCCTCTATCACCCAAGCTAGAGTGCAGTGGCATGACCATAGCTCACTGCAGCCTTCAACTCCTGGACTCAGGTGATCCTCTCACCTTAGCCTTCCAAATAGCTGGGACTACAGGTGCATGTTCTTAATTTTCCAGATTGTTTTGTCTGTTTGGGGTCCCTTGAGATTCCAAATGAATTTTATGATACATTTTTGTATTTCTGTATGAAATGCTGCTGAGATTTTGATATAAATTGCCTTGATTCTGTATATCATGAAGCCCCTTTTCTCACCCCCCTGAGGCTGCCTGGCCTGGCCACAGGAATCCAGCGCAACCTTGGGCTGGGATGGTCCTCAGCCCTCACCCTGACTCTGCCACTTGCTGGCTATGTGAGAATGAACCTGGGCCCCAGGCTAAGCTTCCCATCTGCAAGATGAAGCAAACAGTGGCCACTTTGCAGGGCTGTGGACTAGCAATCATGTGAGGACGTAGTGGGGGCTCCACAAACAGTGATGGAGATGACTCTACTATTCCAATACACAGATCCACCTCTTGATGGGGAGAATTTTCCTCCTGAAATATCATGATCTTTACTGAGAAGGAGAGTTTGGCGCTTTCTGCAGAAAGGAGAGTACCTTGATCATCTCTTGCTCTTCTCTGGCTCTGGGTTTGTATCCCAGACATTGAATCTGCAATGGCCCTAAATAAGTAGGTAGGCCAGAGGCATCAAGCCCCATCAGTCTTCCTCCATCCATGCCTCCCCACTTTCCACCTAGGAATAGGCATCACTCCCTAAACTCACACAACAAATACTTCCCCTCTGAATGCCCTCATCTTGCAGCCTCTATCATTATTTCCACTGTACAGAGGAAGACACTGGGACTCCAGCAAGTAAAATGCTTTGCCAGGGATCACACTAGTTGCTGATGTCCTGAGGCCAAGATATAGTAACGACCACCTAACTCACCCTCTTTTTTGCTAATTCCCCTCCACCTTGTGGAAGGCCAAATGGTGGCCCCCAAAGATGTCCATATCTGAATCCCCAGAAACTGTGACTATGTTATGTTAATGGTAAAAAAACTTTCCAGATGTGATTGTGTTAAGGATCTTTTTTTTTTGAGACAGAGCCTCAAGCTGTCACCCTGCATAGAGTGATATGGCATCACAGCTCACAGCAACCTCCAATTCCTGGGCTCAAGCGAGTCTCTTGCTTCTGCCTCCCAAGTAGCTGGGACCACAGGCGCCCGCCACAACGCCGGGCCATTTTTTTTTTTTCTGGTTGTAGCCGTCATTGTTGTTTGGCAGGCCTGGGCTGGATTCGAACCCGCCAGCCTAGGTGTACATGGCTTAGCCCGTTGAGCCACAGGCGCCAAGCCTGTGTTAAGGATCTTGATACTGAGAAAGATTACCCCAGATTATCTGGGTATACCCAATGTAATCACAAATGTCCTTATAAAAGGGAGGAAGGGGAAGATTGAGTACAGAAGAGAGGAGGGCAATATGACAACTGAAGTGGAGATTGGGAGTGATGTGGCCTGTGGCCAAGGAATGCAAGAGGCCTATAGAAGCTGGAAAAGGCAAAGAACACATTCTCCCCTGAAGCTACCTGGAAAAATCAACCCTGCTAACACCTAATTTTAGCCCTGTAAAATATTTCAGATTTCTGTCTTCCATAACTGAATGAGGATGGATGTATAATGTTTTAAGCCACTAAATTTGTGATAATTGTTATAGTAGCAGCAGTACAAATATACCCTGCTATACTCTAACTGTTATACCAGCCTTGTGAGGTACAGGTTATTATTTCCATCTAACAGATGGAGAAACTAAGGTTCAGGGAAGCTAAATGGCCTTCCTAAGATCACACAGCTAGTGAGTAATATAGCTGGGATTTAGACATGTACTATTCCAATAGACTCCCTGCCCCCTACCCAAGGCAAAGATGGGTCCATATTCAGGGCTCTGGATACCACTCACGTTATTTCTACTTTACCAGCTACGTGGCTTGGGGTAAAATGGCTAAGTTCTTTGTGCCTCAGTTTTACCATCTGCAAAATGGTATCATAACTATAACAGAGCTGGCACACGGTAAGTAGGCAACATGTTCTATTTATTATTTTTCTTAGTGTTGTACTGCGGTTAGGCTGCATTTGTTTGGTAGCCATTCCATAGGAGCAAAGACCCTCTTAGAAGGCTGTTTTCCATATGCTTCTGTGTCAGCATCTTTACATGCTCCTGACACCATCCCCAGTAGCCAAGGAGATCAGGCAATCTCCCTGAGTCAGCCTCCCAAAGGCTTAGGGTTGAAAATAGGAGCCAACAACTCCCAGCCAACATTCACAGTGTATCCATCCCCACCTGTTGTGTCCATGCCTTTCCTTTTTTTTTTTTTTTTTTGAGACAGAGCCTCAAGCTGTCACCCTGGATAGAGTGCTGTGGCATCACAGCTCACAGCAACCTCCAATTCCTGGGCTCAAGCGAGTCTCTTACCTCCGCCTCCCAAGTAGCTGGGACCACAGGTGCCTGCCACAACGCCCGGCCGTTTTTTGGTTGCAGCCATCATTGTTGTTTGGCTGGCCGGGCTGGATTCG
>CAUYON010036507.1:0-14399 GCA_963573935.1 Arctocebus calabarensis
AATGTCTTTATATAGTGATCAAGGAAATGCCATGAAGGATATCTGTAACAGTACGATCAAAATATTTCTGAATGTATATGAATCATGCCCTGTGATTGCACCAATGTACATAATTATGATTCAATAAAATTATTAAAAAAAGAAAGAAAAAACCTGGCTTGTGAAAGGCTTTCAAGAAAGTCCAGCCTGAAATTCCTAATAAAAATTTCCAGCAAAGCCAATTTTGAAGAGCCTAGATAGCTAATAATTAATTATTCTTACTGCACTGTATGCAAATAATCAGACCCAGTATACTGAAGGTACATTTTATTTTGACAACTAAGTTAGTTCTGCTATACTTCGTCTTTAGTAAAGAGAAATTAAAGAGAGAAAAATGGTTCAAAGAGAAAATAGGCTGTGACCCACCTATATTAAATCCCAGCCTTGTTTGTAAAAACTCTTGTAATGAGACATGTTTTACTAAACTAATCTGTTAAATGGGACTAAGAAACTGGTCAAAGAGTATAGAATTATATACAGTAGTTATATTTACTTTGAAGCCTTAAGAATCAACAAAGATCACCTGTTAGTGACACTGGGAAAAATTTGTGCAATATTAAATGTTATCTATTGTGTCTATATAGATACCTCAGAAAGAATTAAAAATTAAATACAAGCCTTGGACAAAACCCTAGAAAGAGTAGCAAGAAAAAAATCTTCACTGGGGTATTTAACTGTGTTCTGTTTAGTCTTTTGTATCTGTACATCCTTTCTCTCTGAAATATCAAGGAGACTGAGTCTAGATCTAAAATCAGAAACTGGTCCCCCTGAAACCGAGATAGAAAGGACTTCCCACCATTATCTTGACCACACGTACAGCAGTGAAAGTAAAAAGAATCCTCATCTAGAGTCATCACAGCTGGCTGAACAAGACTTCACTGCCCCTTACAAAGTAAAAATAACTTTTAAGACAGTCAACATGCCCTGCTCCAGCCACATACTGGGAGCTGGCTGGTCAATGCATGGCTGAAGCCTGAAGAAACCCCTCAAGGGATTTGTCTTAATTAGACTTTTGGACTTTGGGAAAAGGGGGGGGGAGGGAATGTCACAAAAAAGAGGTAAAAACTCTTATGTATATTAGCCCACCACCACAGTACTATTAAGACCTGAGTAGAGAGCCCCAAAAAAGGTCACAGTCCCTATGACCTCAGTACTAAAATGTCGGCACCTGCAAACACAAGCTAATATTGAGACCCTAAATTAAGACAAGGTATGATCAATCTGAGGATCCCACTGCAGTTTTAGTAAAAAAAAAGAGCCTGATCAACTCCTTAAACATTAAATCACCAGCAAATCTATTAAAAAATGTGTGAGAGTGTGTAAGTATGGTGTAACTCAAAAAACTCTGAGAATGAAATTAAACCACCCTTCACAGGATCTAGGGAATGTTAGTTTACCTCCTATGGCTAAGTGGCAACTCAAGCAGAAAATTGAGGCTGCCCTGGTTAAAAAGATAGATTAAAACTATATGCATGTGAGTGCATAGAGAATAACTGAGATGAGTAACAATAGGTGGGGCTTCACCCCCTCCACACCCCACAATTCATAGAGTGAAACTAATGTGTCAGTGTGCCCTCCTTCCCTGCTCCAACTTTGTCCCCTGGCTATTCTAAATATTTAAAACTGCTTTGTTCATGACCTTGCTGAGGCTCAAAGGGTTTGTGCCTGAAAACAAGAGTCTGATGTCTAAGCTCACCTAAGCCTGAAAAAATGAAGGTTTCCTGCCCAGCCCTGAATAAAAAAAATTAATAGTATTACATACCCATTATCAGCCACTTCCCAGCGACACAAATGAATCAAGGATTTGATTCCCAAAAAGACCACTGGGGAATGTAATAACTGACCCAGCAAAAAGACCCCTAAAGACTCCTAACTGTCTGAGCCTGAGTCCCTGCATGACTCAAACCACCCCCCAGGCCCCACCCCACCACAGCAAAATCCTAACAGGTTTTAGAATAGGATAAGGAAGTTCCCCGAGTTCCTAAACACTCCTAGCCAGAGGTAAAACAATGGTAAAAACTTACTTAAGCAGAGTTTCCCAAGCTACTGAGTCTTCCAAGCCAAGTTTGTCCTCATACCAACCACCAAGATGTAACCCCCTATGCCAGCCCCCTGACTGTAGCCCCACTCCAAGCTAACCGCCACGTTCTTGCTTCTGTACTCGCTTGTTTGCCTACCAACACAGCACAAAAATGGTACAAAATTCAGCCTACTCCTCATTTCGGGGCCGTTTGCCCTTTGGGGCAGTGAGTCACCTGTGCAGGTATAATAAATCACCATCAGATTTAGACCTGAAGTAGGGTCCAAGTTTTTCTTATAGGTGGTGATGAGTATAACAATGACCTTCAAACCTGTCTTGGTTTTCACCAGTGACCACAATGAAAGTGCTGCTGCCCACTAATGCAGCCTAAGAGAAGTCTGGGGTCTCTTCCTGGGTCTTTCAGGATATTGGTTTCCAAGTTTAACACAGGCCATTCACATCCTGTCCTGTGGGAGGTAACCAGAGCTCTTTTAAACCTACTGCAGAACATAGGTTTTAAAAAGAGGACCAGTGACCTAATGAATAAATCAACTGAAAATGACTCATTTGGTCATGAAAATTTACAAGACAGAGCAACATCTATGGCTCAGTGAGTAGGTCACTGGCCCTATATACTGAGGGTGGTGGGTTCGAACCCCGTCCCGGTCAAAATGCAATGAAAAAAATAGCTGGGCATTGCGGCAGGCACCTATAGTCCCAGTTACTCAGAAGGCTGGGGCAAAAGAATCACCTAAGCTCAAGAGCTGGAGGTTGCTGTGAGGTCTGATGCCACAGCACTCTACTGAGGGCAGTAAAGTGAGCTCTGCCTCTAGGGGAAAAAAAAAAAGTTATGAGGCAAAAAGGGAAGCAAGAACAGCATTGAGTCCTTAGTTAGGCCCACAACCAAAAATGGTCCAGTATGTCCATGGTCTGCACTTCATAAAGAAGAAAAAAAAATGCTGTGGTTTAAGTGTTGCAGGAGTTATACATATGTGTTCTGTTATCTCATCTCAGCAACAAAAAGCCAAGATAAGTATGGAGTGAACACAATACACACAGGAAGGAGTGAAAATGTCACAAGTTGAAGAAAAGTAGCTGATATTTGAAAGGGTAAAGGTGGTTTTTTTTTTTTTTTTTGCAGTTTTTGGCCAGGGCTGGGTTTGAACCCACCACCTCCAGCATATGGGGCCAGCGCCCTACTCCTTTGAGCCACAGGTGCCACCCTAAAGATATCTATTTTATCTGCTTTAGGTCAAGAGAGTAATTGATGACCCTGAGTAGTGATAACAGTTTAGTGGGCTTAATCCCAGCACCCATAAATAAACAACCACAGCTTTGGGCATGCAGAAGAAAATACAGACAGATGGTTTTACTTTATTTTTTGAGACAGAGTCTCAAGCTGTCACCCTGGGTAGACTGCCATGGCGTCAGCTAACAGCAACCTCCAATTCAGGCTCAAGCAATCCTCTTGCCTCAGTTTTTCTATTTTAAATAGAGAAAGGATCTCACTTTTGGTCAAGCTGGTCTCAAACTTGAGTGCTCAAGCAATCCACCCACCTCAGCTTTTAAGAGTGCTAGGATTACAGGTGAGAGACACCACACCTGGCCAAAATGGTTTTAACTCTCTAGTGGTAAATTATCACTGAATATTTGATAAAAATTGCTTATCAATTTAAAGATATACACAAGAACAGAACTGTAAAAACTTTTTTTTTTTTGAGACAAAAAAAAGTAGCTCACAGCTCATAGCAATCTCAAAGTCCTGGGCATAGTTCTCTATGTCGCCCTCAATAGAGTCCAGTGGTATCACAGCTCACAGCAACCTTAAACTCTTGGGCTTAAGTGATTTTCTTGCCTCAGCCTTCCAAGTAGCAGGAACTACAGGTGCCGCCACAATGCCCTCCTATTTTTTTGTTGCAGTTGTCACTATTTAGCTGGCCTAGGTCAGGTTTGAAATCACCAGCTTGGGTCTATGTGTTTGGCACTCTGCCTACTGAGCCACAGGCACCACCTTAAGACAGTTCTAATTTTTTTTTCCCCTACTCAAAATTTAACTTTCTGATTAATATTCCTTACCTAAAACATATCTTCATATTTATGACTTCCTTCACATGTCTCCTCTATGCCCTGGTTCCTTCATGGTTGAATTTTTCTTCTATTTTCAAAGAAAGTAAGTTTTTTTTAAGAGCCTGAGGAAGGAGGCCTGTGGTGTGAAAGGATTATTTAGGTGTATAAGTTAAACTTAAGACTACATCCAAATAATTGGATAGGCAGTTGGGAAGAACTGATACAAATAAAGACAAGATCTCCCAGTGATCAGAGGGTTTATATAGTACATGTAAGGTTTGCATCTTCCACCCTTATGATGAAGACAGGGGAGAAAAATAGAGGTCCTACCTGGACCTGTAGCTCAAGGGGGTAGGGCACTGGCCACATACACCAAGTCTGGTGGGTTCCAACCTGGCCCTAGCCAGCCAAACAATGACAACTGCAAAAATAAAAATATATCCATGCGTTGTGGCAGGTGCCTGTAGTCCCAGCTACTAAGGGGGCTGAGGCAAGAGAATCCCTTAAGCCCAACACTTTGAGATTGCTATGAGCTGTGAACATAAAGAACATAAAGGCCAGAGTGAACATTTTTGTGGAGTTGGAGGCCCCTTTTAAGCTTTTCACTATCAGGGCCAACTAGGGCAGGTGGGGGTGATGGAGAAGAAATAAAAATAAATAAAAAGGAGAAGAGGGAGCAGGGAGAATCAAAGGAGATACATGATCTGGAAAGCAAGGGCATTGAGAGATATATAGGAGTAATAAATAATATTCAACAGGTAGACTGAATATCAGGATGTTGAGTTCCATTACATTATCTTGCTGAAGATATGAATTTTTCTCCCAACTTTTGGCACCTAAGTATCTGGTGTGGGGACTAGATGTCAGGTCTTTATTCTCTAGTTTTTGGTTCCAAGTGAAAAGAATGGTTACTAGTACCAACTCAATGAAATAAATGAGCATACCAAGTAGATACAAAAAGACAAAAGTCCAAAGTTTATTAAAGCATACTGTATTCCAAAGAAGGAAAGGGTCTACCCCTGATGTGGAAAAGACCTTGATTTTAATAAGATTTCTCCAGTTTATGCCCATTTTGCAATTCTCTGTTAAGTGGAGGGGGTGTGTGTGTAAAATATTCATAATTTTTGTTGGAAAGGGGAATCCTACCTTTTTTTTGAAGTCACTTTTGGGGGGTTGTCACAAAATTGGTAAATTGTCATGAAACAGCTGTAATTGCTACTAAGTTAAAGACAATGAATCACTTGAGGATATTGTCCCCTTACTTGTATTCATGCTCCAAAGACCACTTTTGGTGGCCTTGGCCAGATGTCCACTTTGTGTCCTCTCTGCCACACGAGACCCACTATTTTAGGTACTAACACCTGCTCAGTCTGCAGACACCTACTTAACATGTTATGTTTATCTTCTTGGAAAAGCCCTCGGGTAAATTTGTTCCTCTTACTGTGGACAAAGGACTAGTATCATTGGATCCTCTCTCCTTATCCCTACCTAACAGCAAAAACACAAGTTAAAGGCTTTGTAATGTTATTCTTATTTGTAGATTATTTCTCCTGCATTACGATTACAAAAGCTTGAGAAATATTTAAAGACTTTATCACACTATTCACATTTGTAGAATTTCAACATAAATTCTTTAAAGTATTGAAAGGTGTGAGTGGAGGTTAAAGGTTTTCTCAGTTCACACTTGTCAAGGGTATTTTTCTGTTATAAATCTTTGATGCACATAAGGTGTGAGCACAAGGTATTGTCATATTCTTCAAGTTTGTAGAGTTTTTCTTCAGAATGAATTCTTTTTGGAAAGAAAATGTACTGGCTAAGGGATTTTTCTCTGCTATGATTTCTATTTTTTTTTTTTTTTGTACCTTCTTGGGATTTTTCTCTGCTATGATTTCTATTATGTTTAGTAATATCTGAGGTCCAGGTAAAAGGTTTGCCACATCCTTCATGTTTCTAGAGTTTCTCCAGTATAAATTATTTTATGTACAGAAAATTGGAAATACTATTAGAGGCAATGCCACATTCTTCACATATGTAGGATTTCTCTCAAATATGAATTCTTTTATGAAAAGAAAGGTTTGAGTACCTATTAAAGGTTTTGCCACTTTCTTCACATTTATATGGTTTCTCTCCAGTATGAACATTTTTATGTACAGAAAGGTTAGAGTACTGATTAAAGGCTTTGCCACATTCTTCACATTTGTAGGGCTTCTCAGCAAAATGAATTCTTTTATGTAAAGAATGTTGTGAGGAGTGATAAAAGTCTTTGCCACATTCTTCACATCTGTAGGGTTTCTCCCCAGTATGAATTCTTTTATGTACATTCAGGTATGACTGTGGTTTAAAGTTTTTGCCACATTCTTCACATTTGTATGGTTTCTCTTGAGAATGAATTCTTTTGTGTACAAAAAGGTGAGAATACGAATAAAAGGCTTTGCTACATTCTTCACATTTGTAGGGTTTCTCTCCAGTATGAATTCTCTTATGTTCAGAAAGGTGTGAGTACCGATTAAAGGCTTTGCCACATTCTTCACATTTGTAGGGCTTCTCTCCAGTATGTATTCTCCTATGTCGTGTAAGATCTGAGCACCAAATAAAGGCTTTGCCACATTCTTCACATGTGTACAATTTCTCACCAGTATGAAACCTTTTATGTGCAGAAAGTTTTGAGTGCCAATTATAGGCTTTTCCACATTCTTCACATTTATAGGGTTTCTCACCAGCATGAACTCTTTTATGTTCAGAAAGGTGTGAGTACTGATTAAAGGCTTTGCCACAATCCTCACATTTGTGCTGTTTCTCTCTTGTATGAATTCTTTTATGTACTTGAAGGAAGGAGCATGATTTAAATGCTTAGCAACATTCTTCACAATTATATGGTTTCTCTCCAGTATGAACTCTTTTACGTTCAGAAAGGTGTGAGCACCGATAAAAGGCTTTGCCACATTCCTCACATTGATAGGGTTTCTCTCCAGTGTGCATTCTCTTATGTAGTGTAAGATCTGAGCACCACTTAAAGGCTTTGTCACATTGTTCACATTTGTAGGGTTTCTCTCCAGTATGAACTCTTTTGTGTGCAGAAAGTTGTGAGTACCAATTAAAAGCTTTGTCACATTCATTACATTGAAATAGCTTCACTACTTTATGTATCATCTTATGCCTATTTAGATTTGGAAGTTTTCTGAAGACTTTGAAACATTTATCACATTGGAAGATTTTGCTATGGGTAGCTGCTGAACACTCCTCAAGTCCATTATAACATTCTTTCTGCTGCTTATACTCATACACACCTTCCCAGTCTTTTGTTAATTTTAAATTCTCAAGGCCACAGCTCCCATATCTGCTCAGTAGTATGTCTGTGAAGAAAACATTTATGTCCTCCTCTTGCAAATGGTCTTGGGTGGAATGAAAAAATACAGCTGCAAAAAATTTAAAAATAACAAATTATGTCATTGACTTTTTATCAGAAGTATATAAATATACATTACTATTTTATCTGTAAAATTATGCCAAGCACATTAGCAAGATGTCAGAATATAATACAAAGGCTCTATTTATCTTCTACATAAATAAATGTAACAAATATATACTTCATTTTGGGGAAATCTAAAAAACAAGTAACAATTTGCAACATACCAAACAGGCACAGTATTAAAAGCCACAAAGAAGGGGAAGAAAAATTTGCTATATTTACCCACCACAGATATTTCCCGTACATAGTAAAACATGGTGCATATAAATGTAAACTCCCAAATCCCAACTTTTTCTTAAAAACAAAAAATAGTGATATTGGCTCGGCGCCTGTGGCTCAATGGGCTAAGGCGCCAACCATGTACACCTGAGCTGGCAGGTTTGAATCCAGCCCAGGCCCGCCAAACAACAATGACGGCTGCAATCAAAAATAGCTGGGCATTGTGCCAGGCACCTGTAGTCCCAGCTACTCAGGAGGCTGAGGCAAGGGAATCACCTAAGCCCAAGAGTTGGAGGTTGCTGTGAGCTGTGTGACACCACGGCACTCTACCGAGGGCAATAAAGTGAGACTCTGTCTCTACAAAAAAGAAAAAAGAAATAGTGATACCTATGTTAATTTGTCTGGCTTTTCAGGGCCTTTCCAAAGACAGGTTTCTGTCTAGCAGCACTTCTGACAGTGCTGAATGGAATGGTGCTATTGTTTAAAAGACACACTGGGGCTGCTAAAACGAAAGGTAAAATATTGTCACAGTAGCATAGAGACTTCAATATCATAGACAGATATAGGTCCAGGAAGTGCTGACAAGCTCTTAAGAGAAAATGTGAGGGAAAAAAATTTTCAACTAGAATATAAACACACAATTCTATGCCCTCAGAATGTATATCAGGTTCTTCAAGTTTTCAGCACAGTCAATTAATATCAGAGTCCCCCAAGATGAAGCACTATTACAAGGTTTGTGAAAGGTGGCTTTGTTTTCAGACAGAGTCTCACTTTATCGCCCTTGGTAGAGTTGCTATGGCGTCACAGCTCACAGCAACCTCTAACTCCTGGGCATAGGTGATTCTGCAAGGTGGCTTTTTAATCCTCAAATCTCAACCAAAGATTACAACATGTACAAAATATTAGGGTAACATAGAACAATGAAAGAAACAAAATAAATAATGTGGAGTCAACCATAAAAAATAGAGATGACTAAATTAGTTGAAAAAAATTATCTGAGTGATGCTCAGGAAGTGAAATAGGAAGAATATGACACTGACGTAAAATCAGGAAGATGAGGCTATCACCAACCTTGTGCCACAACATTATTAGCCTAGCTCACAGCAACCTCAAAATCCTGGGTTTGAGAGCTCCTCCAGAATCAGACTCCAGGGTACCTGGGACTACAGGTGCCCATCATGACACCTAGCTAATTTTTTTTTGTTTTTGTTTGTTTGTTTGAGACAAAGTCTCAAGTTGTCACCCTGGGTAGAATGTCCTGGTGTTGAAGCTCATAGCAACCTCCAACTGATGCTCCAGCAATCTTCTTGCCTCAGTTCTTCTATTTTTAACAGAGACAGGATCTCCCTTTTTGCTCATACTAGTCTCAAACCTGTGAGCTCAAGTTACCCTCCGGCCTCAGCCTCTCAGAGTGTTAGGATTAGAAGCATTAGCCACTGCACTGGGCCTTTTTTTCTATCTTTAATAGAGACAGAGTGTTGCTCCTGCCTGGGCTGGACCCCAACTCTTAGAGCTCAAAGGATCTCCCCACCACACTTCTCAGAGTGCTATGGTTATAAGCATAAGCCACGATGCCCAGCCAAGGCCTAGTAAATATATTTTGAGGCCTAACCTCTCCCATTTCATAAAATGTACTTTAAGTCAAAATTGCCACAAAGGGCAATAAAAAAAAATGAGTTTATTTATTGAGAGCAAATAATTTACTTTTACATTCTGCAGATATATAAAAGACATAATGAAACTAAATATAGGACAGATATGCAACCCTCTTATATATGGTCAAATGAAGAACTTTTTTTTTTTTCTTTTTTGAGATATTGTCTCACTATGTCATCCTGGGTAGAGTGCCATAGCAACACAACTCACAGCAACCTAAAACTCTTGGGCTTAAGCAATTCTCTTGCCTCAGCCTCCCAAGTAGCTGGGAATACAGGCACCAGCCACAATGCCTGGCTATTTCCTCCATTGTAGTTGTCATTGTTGTTTGGCAGGCCCAGGCCAGGTTTGAACCCATCAGCCCCAGGGCATGTGGCTGGTGCCCTAGCCTCTGAGCTACAGGCACTGAGCCAGATGAAGAACTTTTTGCACACATTTATTGCAGCATTGTTCACAAAAGCCAACAGATAAAAGCTATCCAAACTTTCCTCAAAAAATGAATGGATAAATTTAATTTAACATATAGAAATAATGGAGTATTACTAAACTTTTAAAAATCAGGAAATTTGAGGCAGCACCTATGGCTCAAAGGAGTAGGGTGCCAGCCTCATATACTACAGGTAGCGGGGTTCAAACCCAGCCCCAGCCAAAAACTGCAAAAGAAAAAAAATCAGGAAATCTCTAATAAAGATAAATATTAACATTTATTTATATTAACATAAATATTTAATATTAATATTATTAACATCTCTAATAAAGATAAATATTAACATTATGCTAAGTAAAATAAGGTTGTATTTCCAAGAAAGATACATTTGAATTAACTTATATAACATCTACACTAGTTACATTTGTAGAAACAAAAGAAAAATGGAATACTATTTATGGGGACCCAGACAGTGGGCAAAATGGGAGTAGTTTTACACTTCCGGTTTTCTGTTTTCCAAGATAAAAACGTTCTGGAGATTTATGTGGAATAACAATATCAACATATATAACGAAACTAAATTATATAATTTAAACATTAAAATATTTTCTGTGGCTTTTTTTGCAAGACAAAATAAATAATGACAAAATTAAGAGTCATATGGCTTTTCTTTATCTTCAAATCTCAGAAATGTTTCACACAAACATAATTTATATTCACCAATAAATGTATTAATTTCAACACAATATTTGGGAATGTTCACCAACAGGTCAAAATAGCCACTGCCCAGCAACTGAAAGAATATAGTATTCATAATCAATATATAAGTAATATTTATATGAGCAAACAAAGAAAATTATGTTGTCAATAGACACATGCTTGATTTATATTTGCTTTTATACAAAATCTTAAGGTACACAGAGATAAATATAGTCATAGAAAATGATAATATACAAAGTGACCCAGAGATCATCATACAGAGAAAACTCATATTATATTATACATTTTTAATATTTATATATCAACACATAGGAAAGTTTTGTAAATATCTTGTTCAATTACATAATGAATAATTTGCAAATAATGATACATTTAGCTAAAATTTTCCATTTTCCCTATGCATGTATGGCAACATTTGGGACATCCTGTATACATAAAAACTAAAAACAAAATTGACTGACATGAGGTGACTTACTTTAAAAATGCAAAACCAACTACTTAAAATTATAAGACAAAATTAAAAGAAAACTAAGTATGGAGATTCCTCAAAGAACTCAAATTAGAACTTCCACTTCACTCCACAATCCCCCTACTAGGCATTTACCTAGAAGAAAAACATTATTTTCTCATTAAGACATTTACACTAGATTGTTTAGTGCAGCTCAACTTACAATCACCAAGATGTGGAAACAACCTAAATAACCATGAACCCAGGAATGGATTATCAAACTGTGGTATATATATACCATGGAGTACTATAGAGCTGTAAGAAAAGATGATAACTTTTTGTGTTTTTTTGAGACAGAGTCTCACCCTAGGTAGAGTTCCATGGCATCATAGCTCACAGCAACCTCAAAGTCTTGGGCATAAGCAATTCTCTTGCCTCAGCCTTCCAAGTAGCTGGGACTACAGGCACCCACTACAACGCCCAGCTATTTTCTTGTTGCAGTTATCATTGTGGTTTAGCTGGCCTGGCCTGGACTTAAAACTGCCAGCCTCAGTGCATGTGGCTGGCGCCAAGCCTATACTGTCATATTTTTACACTTTTTTTGTAAATTCTGTTTCTCAAGGTGTTTAGAAAAAAAAATCTATAGAATATATGGAAAAGAGGGAAAGAAATCAAAACAATTAACTACAAAAATAATCAGTAACACAAAACTGAAGGCAGAAACAAAAGAAAGGAAGGATAACATACCTAGAAGAAATAAAGGAATAGCAATTTCACCCTTCAGTAATTACATTAAATATAAATGAATTAAACTTCATGTAAAAAAATAGTGAGGCTAAATAGATAAAGAATAAAGGAGTTGCTACAATATTAAATCTACAAAAGAATTGTTACAGCTTTAAGGAATCAAATAGGCTAAAAATAAAAAGACAATAAATTTATATTCCATACAAATAGCAACTAACAATGACTATAATTATGTTACACAATATACATTTTAGGTCACAATTGCCAGGAGAAAGAAGAGTGATTTTATATAATGATAACCAGGTGTATTTACTCAGAATTTAAAATTTTTATAACAGACCTTTATATCTCACATATATACATTAGATATATTATGTAATATATATGTTGTATAATGTTTACATGTACATATAACATCAGTGATTCCCAACATATGAAATAAATATTGGCAGAAGTGGAAGAAGAAACACACAGCAACATGGAGAGTGTTTACTTTAAGATACAACTTTTAATAATAAATTGAAAAATTAGATAAAAGATTACTAAGAAAACAGAAGCTTGAACATTGTGTACACATTAGACCAAACAGACATGGCAAAACTCACTAGTCAAAAGGAGCAAAATATACAATATTTTCATTCACACAGGGTCCTTCTTTTAAGACAGTAGCAAGCCTAATAAAATTTAAGATGACTAAAATCATACAGTACATTTTTTTCTTCTTTTCTGACCAAAATAAAATGAATTCACAAATAAAAAAGCAGAAGAATAATTGGCAAATTCCCCCTCCCCATGTAAAAATTAAACACTCTTGAACAAATTCTTGGTTAAAGATCAGATAATTTGATTTTAATAAGATATTGATGCAGTCTCTATCAAAATCTTAATTGTATATTTTCTGAAAAATATTAAAAAATCCTAAAATTTCTTTTGAAACTATTACTAACCAAATACTTTTGAAAAGGACAAAGAGCTGGGCAGGTGGTGGCTCTAGCAATCTAGGACGGTAAGATAAGAGGATCACTTGAAGTCAGGAGTTTAAGACAAGCCTGAGCAAGAGCAAGAATCCATCTCTACCAAAACACACACACACACACACACACAAGAACTACAGTCATGGTGGTACACACCTGTAGTCACAGCTAATCTGGAGAGTGAGGCAGAAGGACTGGTTAATCCCAGAAGCTCAAAGTTGCAGTGAGCTATAATGACACAATTGTACTCTAACTGCAGGAAAGAGTAAGACTCAGCCTAAAGAAGAAGAGGATGAAGAAGCAGGATGAGAAGGAGGTGAAAGAGGAGAAGAAGAAGAAAAAGAGACAACATACTTTCTGTTTTCAAAATGTATTACAAAGCTACAAAAATAAAAGCAATGTGGTACTGGCACAAAGACAGATAAGTAGATGATGGAACAGAATAGAAAGACCAGATATAAATTCTTGTGTATATGATTTTATGATCTTCCATAAGGTGGTCATGAACACACAATCCAATGAGAAAAAAGTCTGTTTAATAAGTGGTGCTGAAAATTGGATATCCATTCTCCAGCTTGATTCAACCTGACCAATGAGAAAGGTATCTGTAGGCCAGAACTTTTTCAATGAGGATAAAATAGAGAAGACTGAACCATAGAGAAGACTGAACCAGTCCAGAAGCACCCCCATTTTGAATTCTTCTGTGCCTTTCTCCCCCAGCGAGATAAAGCCCTTCCTCTTATAAAAAAAAAAAAAAAAGAAAGAAAGAAAGAAAAAGAGGGGGTTTGAGAAATCATTAGAGATACAGGGTCACTCCCTACAAAGATCCAGGAACAACAGAGTGATTCTGCCAGGGTCCGATCTGGGAGAGACACCTCCCCAACTCTGAGGACAGTCATAGGCAACAGTGAAAAATAATCATGAGGCGGAATCAACAGAAAAACTCTGGCAATATGAATTATCAGAGTAGATCAACTCCCCCAAGGAACGACAAGGTACATACAGCACAAGATCCCTTGCATAAGCAAATAGCTGAGATATCAGAAGTTGAATTCAGAGTCTGGATAGCAACTAAGATCAGTGCAGTGAAGGAAAAGATGGAATTAGAATTTCAAGCAGTAATCCAAAAGATGACCCAAAAGATGTCTCAAGAATTCAACGAATTCAAAGACAAAATGACCAAAGATTTTGACACATTGAGACAAGAAGTTGCAGCCTTCAAAGATCTGAAAAATACAGTAGAATCCCTCAGCAACAGAATGGAGCAAGCAGAAGAAAGGATTTCTGACATGGAAGACAAAGCTTTGGGACACTCCCAAACTTCCAAAGAGGTAGAGAAATGGAGGGCAAAAATGGATCATTTTCTCAGACAGCTCTGGGACAACTCGAAGAAAACCAATAGTAGCTTTATAGAAAACCAATATTAGCTGAAAACGATGAAGTGGCATCACAAGGCACAGAGTCTCTTCTTTATGAGATTATGAAAGAGAACTTTCCAGACATGCCAAGAGATTCTGAAATTCAGATAGCAGTTTCAGAACCCCAGCATGACCCAACCCAAATAAGACATCCTCCAGGCACATCATAATTAAGTTCACGAAAGTTAATATGAA
>CAUYON010036508.1:0-11958 GCA_963573935.1 Arctocebus calabarensis
AAACGCCCAGCTATTTTTTTGTGGCAGTTTGGCAGGGGTCAGGTTTGAACCCACCACCCTCAGTATATGGGGCCGGCACCCTACTCACTGAGCCAGAGGCACTGCCCCCTTCTTTTTCTTTCTTTTTTTTTTTTTACCATGGCTACTAGAAAATTTTTTTTTTTTTTTTTGTATACACAGAGTCTCACTTTATCACCCTGGGTAGAGTGCCGTGGCGTCACACTGCTCACAGCAACCTCCAGCTCTTGGGCTTAAGCGATTCTCTTGCCTCAGCCTCCCTAGTAGCTGGGACTACAGGCGCCCGCCACAGCGCCCGGTTATTTTTTGTTTTTGGAGTTCGGCCGAGGCCGGGCTTGAACCCGCCACCTTTGGTATATGGGGCCGGGGCCCTGCTCACTGAGCCACAGGAGCCGCCCTCCACTCTGGTTTTAAGCCCAGTTTTAAAACCCAAATGAAATTATCCTACTGACTCAGGTTATGACTCAGAAGGTTAACTGTTCAGAACTGATTCTGTGTACTTTTTAATATGCACCTAGTAAGTTTTGATGAATTTTAAAAGAATCTGAGCAGTACATCTGAAAATAATAATTGCAATTTACTTACATACAACTCAAAAAAAACCACATTTATATTCTGCTCCTTAAAAGTCAGATAAAGGTCAAAAAAGGGGGAAAAATGTGCTAAGAACAAAGCAAGCTCAATTTCAGACTTCAGCTTTGTAGAGAATTAGAAGCAAACCTTTTAGATGGCGAAAGGTGGAATCCTTGAAATCTAAGATATTACTTGTTAGTAAGAACTATTTCACATCAACATATTGAAAACCAAGAAGATGGCTCGGCACCTGTGGCTCAAGCGGCTAAGGCACCAGCCACGTACACCTGAGCTGGTGGGTTCGAACCCAGCCCGGGCCTGCCAAACAACAATGACGGCTGCAACCAAAAAATGGCCAGGCATTGTGGCGAGCACCTGCAGTCCCAGCTACTTGATGGAGGTGGAGGCAGGAGACTCACTTGAGCCCAGGAATTGGAGGTTACTGTGAACTGTGATGCCACATCACTCTACCCAGGGTGACAGCTTGAGGCTTTGTCTCAAAAAAAAAAAAAAAAAAAAAGAAGATTTACAACATCAACTAGCATAAACATTTCTTGCATTATTAATTTTAATACATACCTACAGTTAGAGAGGCAGAATAAGTTACTAGTTAGGAGTACAGATTCTGAGGAGCTCAAAACACTCAAATGAATCATTTTAATTTCTCACATTTTTCTCAAGCAGCACAGGCCTCTATGCTTATTACAGGTAGTTTGTGCCTACAATCCCAGAGCTCTGGGAGGCTGAGCACAGGAACTGGGACCAACCTGGGGCACATGGGAAGGCCTCATGTGAAAAAAATATCTAAAAGTTAGTGGGGCACAATGGTATGTGCTTATTATCCTAACTATTGATACTTGGGAGTCTAAGGTAGGAGGATTGCTTGAGCCCTGGAGTTTGACATTACACTGAGCTAAGATTATGTCCCTGAACTCCAACCCTGAGAAAGAAAAAAAGGAAGGGAGGGACTGAGGGAGGGAGGAAGAGAAAGGGAGAAACAGAGGGAGGAAGGGAGAAAGAGGGTCAGGGAAGGAAAGACGAAAAGAAAAAATGAAGAAGGATAGTAAATTTTAAGTTCGTAGTTTTCACAGAGTTAGAGGTCATTACCAAAGAAGGTACATAGAGAAAAGGAATCTCTAAGTGTTATGCTATTATGTTTATTATGATATAATAGTTAAGGGAAAACAGCAGAATACAAAAAACAAAGTATATACCACAATGACAATTATGTACTAATGTATGCATAGGTGAATTAAGAGTTGTGCAGCCAGTCACAGGATTTGAGGTAATTTGTTACTTGTATTTAAAATTTAAAAAATATTGTTATATTAATTTTTTAATAAAACAAAGGAAAAATCAAGTAAGGTCATAGTTTCAGCTAAGCCAGGGTCCCAGAAGTGTTCCAAAGCTACACCAGAAGGTGTGTACCATACAGCTATAGGAACTTCTAAGTGGAGACAACTTCACCTCTTTGCCAGATGACAGGCAGGCACAAATGAGGGAGGTAGGCATGAGGGAGGTCAAATGACTGGTATTAACCTCTGCTCAACAGGGGCCTTCCATTGCAGATGGCAGTAAATCCATTCAACCACCTCTTTTCCTTTCGGAAGGCAGAAATGCCAGTAGGTAAAAAAAGAATAGGAACTGCTCAAACTCAGAATATATCCTTTCCAACATTGGAAGCAAAAGATCTCAGAATAATTCTATCACTGAAAACATAATGCTCCTATGTAAACTTGTAATAAATTCAATTTCTGAAGGTACTATGTGAATGTTTTTTACTTGCAACTTTATCACAGTAATTCCAATTCATAGGGAAAACAATTATATTAAAAAGATAACCTAAATAGAATTTAACAATCTTATGTTTAATGAGTCCAGGACAAGTTGGTATGTACAAAGTAAGTCTACAAAGAAATTATCTTACCTATTGGGCACATATCAAATACTCGATAAGTAATTGAATAATTAAAATATATCAACATTAGGCTTTTAAAAGGACTTCTTCACCCCGTGCCCCGCGCCAGCCAAGCCTCGGCACAGTCTCCACAGCGAGGGACTCCGACTTTCGGACCTGCACCATGAGCCCGGCGGGCCTCCACACACCTGCCTCAGTGGGGACTCCGCCGGAGACTGCACCTCTATGCCCTGCGTCAGCGGCGGGTGGGGGGGGCACACAGGCCAGGAACTCGGGTAGCTGCGCAATCTGCATCCCTTCTGTATCCTCCCTGTCTCCACATGGCCCGCCCATCTGGCCAGGGACTCCAGAAGCCTCATAACCCAGGCCTTCCCTCTAGAGCCCTCCCTGCCTCTGCGCAGAGCCCTCCTCCTGGCCACAGACTGCTGGAGCCAAGGGGCTCTCTTTGCCAAAGTCACTGGGCGCCAGGCACTCCCAGAACTGTGTGCACCATCCGCCACCCTGCTGCAGGATCTGGGAGTGCCACACTCTGGAGCTGCTCCCACGCCTGAACTCCCTGGCTGGGGCAGTACTTGAGGAGCTACACAGGGTCACTCCCAACAAACATCCAGAAACAACAGAGTGATCCCGCTGAGGTTCTAAACTTGGACGGAAACCTCCCCAACTCTGAAGATGGCCAGAAGCAATGGTGAAAAGCAATCATGAGGGGGAATCAATGAGAAAACTCTGGCAATATGAATAATCAGAGTAGATCTACTTCCACGAGGAACGACATGGCAGACACAGCACAAGATCCCATCCAAAAGCAAATGGCTGAGATGTCAGAAATCAAACTCAGAATCTGGAGAGCAAATAAGATGAACAGAATGTGAGGAAAAGATGGAATTAGAATTTCAAGCAGTAATCCAAAAGATACCTCAAGAATTCAACGAATTTAAAGACAAAATGACCAAAGATTTTGACACATTGAGACAATAAGTTGCAGCCCTCAAAGATCTGAGAAACACAGTAGAATCCCTCAGTAACAGAATGGAGCAAGCAGAAGAAAGGATTTTGGACACTGAAGACAAAGCTTTCTAATGCTCCCAAACTTTAAAAGAGGAAGAGAAATGGAAGGCAAAAACAGATCACTCTCTCAGAGAGCTCTGAGATAATTCAAAGGAAACCAATATTCGCCTTATAGGGATCCCTGAAAGTGACGAAGTGGATTCACAAGACAGAGTCTCTTATTCACGAGATTGTGAAAGAGAACTTTCCAGACATACCAAGAGATTCTGAAGTTCAGATACCACACAGTTTCAGAACCCCAGCATGACTCAATCCGAATAAGACATCCTCCAGGTACATCACAATCAATTTCACTAATGTTAATATGAAAGAGAAAACTCTGAAAACAGCCAGACGTATGAAAACCATAATGTACAAGGGAAAGAATATTAGAATAACTGCAGATCTATCTGATCAAAACTTTCAAGCTAGAAGAGAATGGTCATTGACGTTTAATCTTCTAAAACAAAATAACTTTCAACCCAGGATCGTATATCCAGCTAAACTAAGTTTCATTCATGATGGAAAATTAATGACATCCACATGTTGAAGAAATTTGCCATAACTAAATCAGCTCTCCAGGGTATTCTCAGACCTATCCATAATGACCAGCATAATCCTCCACCACAAAAGTAAACCCACTCAGAAACTTTTGATCAAATTCCAACTTCCACAATCGCAAAAGGATTAAAAATGTCCACCGGACTTTCAAAAGGCGTATCAATATTCTCTATTAATGTGAATGCTTTAGATTGTCCTCTAAAGAGGCACAGGTTTGCTGACTGAAGGCAAAAACTCAGGCCAGATCTGCTGCATACAAGAATCTCATCTTATCATAAAAGATAAATGTAGACTCAAGGTGAAGGGATGGTTATTTATATTCCAGGCAAATGGAAAGCAGAGAAAAGCAGGTGCTGCAATCCTATTCACAGACACAATAGGCTTTAAACCAACCAAAATAAGGAAAGATGAGGATGGACACTTCATATTTGTTAAAGGTACTACGCAATATAATGAGATTTCAATTATTAATATTTATGCACCCAACCAGAATACGTCTCAATTTAAAAAAGAAACTCTAACAGACATGAGCAACTTGATTTCCTCCAGCTCCATACTAGTCGGAGATTTTAACACCCCTTTAGCAGTGCTAGATAGATCTTCCAAAAAGAAGATAAGCAAAGAAATTTTAGATTTAAACTTAACCATTCAACATCTGCATTTAACAGACATCTACAGAACATTTCATCCCAACAAAATTGAATACACATTCTTCTCATCAGCCCACGGAACATACTCCAAAATTGATCACATCCTAGGTCACAGCAAATTTAAAAAAATAGAAAGAATTCCTTGATTCTTCTCAGACCATCATGGAATAAAAGTTGAACTCAATAACAACAAGAATCTGCATACTCATACAAAAACATGGAAGCTAAATGACCTTATGCTGAAGGATAGATGGGTCATAGATGAGATTAAGAAGGAAATTACCAAATTTTTGGAACAAAACAACAATGAAGACATGAACTATCAGAACCTCTGGGATACTGCAAAGGCAATCTTAAGAGGGAAATTTATAGCACTGTAAGCCTTCCTTAAGAAAACGAAAAGAGAGGAAATTAACAACTTAATGGGACATCCCAAGCAACTGGAGAAGGAAGAACATTCCAGCCGCAAACCCAGCAGAAGAAAAGAAATAACCAAAATTAGAGCAGAATTAAATGAAATTGAAAACAAAAGAATTATACAACAGATCAATACATCAAAAATCTGGTTTTTTGAGAATGTCAATAAAATTGATAAACTTTTGGCTAACCTAACCAGGAAAAAAAGAGTAAAATATCTGATTTCATCAATCAGAAATGGTAAAGACAAAATAACAACAGACGCCTCAGAAATTCAAAAAATTCTTAACGAATATTACAAGAAACTTTACTCTCAGAGATATGAAAATCTGAAGGAAATTGACCAATACTTGGAAGCATGCCACCCTACCAAGACTTAGCCAGAATGAAGTGGAAATGTTGAACAGGCCTATATCAAGTTCTGAAATAGCATCAACTATACAAAATCTTCCTAAAAAGAAAAGCTGGGGACCAGATGGTTTCACGTCAGAATTCTACCAAACCTCTAACGAAGAACTAGTACCTATATTACTAAACCTCTTCCAAAATACAGAAAAAGAAGGAATACTACCCATACATTCTATGAAGCAAACATCACCTTGATCCCTAAACCAGGGAAAGACCCAATAAGAAAAGAAAATTATAGACCAATATCACTAATGAATATTGAGGCAAAAATATTCAACAAGATCCTAACAAACAGAATCCAGCAACACATTGAACAAATTATACACCATGACCAAGTGGGCTTTATCCCAGGGTTTCAAGGCTGGTTCAATATACGCAAATCTATAAATGTAATTCAGCACATAAACAAATTAAAAAATAAAGACCATATGATTCTCTCAATTGATGCAGAAAAAGCTTTTGATAATATCTAGCATCTCTTCATGATCAGAACACTTAAGAAAATTGGAATAGAAGGGACATTTCTTAAACTAATAGAGGCCATCTACAGCAAACCCACAGCCAATATCATATCGAATGAGGTTAAATTGAAATCATCTCCACTTAGATCAGGAACCAGGTAAGGATGCCCATTGTCTCCATTGCTCTTTAACATTGTAATGGAAGTTTTAGTCATTGCAATTTGGGAAGAAAAGGTGATCAAGGGTATTCACATAGGGTCAGAAGAGATCAAACTTTCATTCTTCACAGATGATATGATTGTATACCTGGAAAACACCAGGAATTCTACTACAAAACTTTTACAAGTGATCAAGGAATACAGCAATGTCTCTGGCTACAAAATCAACACCCACAAATCTGTAGCCTTTATATATACCAACAATAGCCAAACTGAAAAAACAGTCAAGGACTCTATTCCTTTCACAGTAGTGCCAAAAAAGATGAAATATTTGGAAGTTTACCTAACAAAAGACGTGAAAGATCTCTATAAAGAGAACTATGAAACTCTAAGAAAAGAAATAGCTGAAGAAGTCAACAAATGGAAAAACATACCATGGCTGGGAAGAATCAACATTGTTAAAATGTCCATACTACCCAAAGCAATATACAATTTTAATGAAATTCCTATTAAAGCTCCATTGTCATATTTTGAAGATTTTGAAAAATAATACTTTGTTTTATATGGAATCAGAAAAAAACCTCAAATAGCCAAGACATTACTCAGAAATAAAAACAAAGCAGGAGGAAGCACGCTACCAGATCTGAGACTGTACTATAAATTGATAGTGATCAAAACAGCATGGCACTGGCACAAAAACAGAGAGGTAGATGTATGGAAAAGAATAGAGAACCAAGAGATGAAGCCAGTTAACTACCGTTATTTGATCTTTGACAAGTCAATTAAAAACATTCAGTGGGGAAAAGACACCCTATTTAACAAATGCTGCTGGGAACTAGCTGGCAACCTGTAGAAGACTGAAACTAGACCAACACCTTTCACCATTAACTAAGATAGACTGTCACTGGATTAAAGATTTAAACTTAAGATATGAAACTATAAAAATACTAGAAGAAAGTGGGGAAAATTCTTGGAGGAATCGGCTTGGGTGAATATTTTATGAGAAGGACTCCCCAGGCAATTGAAGCAGTATCAAAAACACACTACTGGGACCTAATCAAACTAAGAAGCTTCTGCACAGCCAAGAACATAGAAAGTATAGCAAGCAGACAGCCCTCAGAATGGGAGAAAATATTTGCAGGTTATACGTCCAACAAAGGTTTAATAACCAGAATCCACAGAGAACTCAAATGTATTAGCAAGAAAAGAACAAGTGATCCCATCTCAGGGTGGGCAAAGGACTTGAAGAGAAACTTCTCTAAAGAAGACAGATGCACGGCCTGCAAACAAATGAAAAAATGCTCACCATCCTTAATCATTAGAGAAATGCAAATCAAAACTACTTTGAGATATCACCTAACTCCAGTAAGATTAGCCCACATAACAAAATCCCAAAACCAGAGATGCTGGCGTGGATGTGGAGAAACATCCACATTGCAGGTGGGAATGCAAACTAATACGTTCCTTTTGGAAGGATGTTTGAGAATACTTAGAGATCTAAAAATAGACCTGCCATTTGATCCTATAATTTCTTTACTAAGAAAGAAGACCCAGAAGACCAAAAATCACATTATAACAAAAACATCTGTACCAGAATGTTCAATGCAGCCCAATTCATAATCACTAAGTCATGGAAGAAGGATAAGTGCCCAGTGACCCACGAATGGATTAATAAATTGTGGTACATGTATACGATGGAATATTATACAGCCTTAAAGAGAGATGGAGACTTTACCTCTTTCATGTTTACATGGATGGAGCTGGAACATATTCTTCTTAGCAAAGTATCTCAAGAATGGAAGAAAAAGTATCCAATGTACTCAGCCCTACAATGAAGGTCATTTGTAGCTTTCATATGAAGGGTATAACCCAACTATAGCACAAGAATATGGGGAAAGGGGAAGGGAGGGAAGGAGATGGAGGAGATTGGGGCGGAGGAAGGGAAATCGGTAAGGCCACACCTACAGTGCATCTTAGAAGGGTACAGGCGAACCTTACTAAATGCAGAATACAAATGTCTTCATACAATAACTACGAAAATGCCATGAAGGCTATGTTAATCAGTTTGATGAAAATATTTCAGATTGTATATGAAACCAGCAACCCTTGATTGCACTAATGTACCCAGCTATGATATAATTTAAAAAAAAAAAAAAAAAAAGGACTCCTAAGAACTAAGACACACTGAGTTGTTTTTTATGCATAGTGCTATAATGAATGCCTTTGGTATTTTCAAATTTCACGTATCCCATTTTTTAGCTTATTCTAAATATCTTGTTTTTCTATGTCTCTTAAAACATAAGATTACAAGTTTTCATTATTTTTAACAAAGTATTTCATGTATAAAATAAATATAGCTAATAATACACACCTATGTACTGGGCAGCGCCTATGGCTCAAAGGAGTAGGGCGCCAGCCCCACATATTGGAGGTGGCAGGTTCAAACCCAGCCCTGGCCAAAAACTGCAAACAAAACAAAATAACAACAAAAGTATACACCTGTATACTCATAATCCAACTTAGTAAATAAAACACTACAGATATGACCAAAGCTCTGTGTGACCCACCCCCAACATTCTCTTGTACACAGATAATAACTTCCTTATCTAGCATTTTCAAGTATATTTTAATGCTTTTACTACATCTCTCTACATAACCATAAACAATAATTAGTAGCAGTGGTTTTCTCAATTTTTTATATACTTGTCTTCTAAGTCTTCGGAAAAACTATGTATTATCTTGCACATTTCAGCTGATGCTTAAATAATGACAAACAATGCATTTTCTAGCTTATTATATATTGAATGCATGCTTTAAATCCATTTTTGTCAGAGCCATGGAGCTGCCGATTAGCTCATTCAATTTAAAGAAATATAACCATATAACTTAATTGGCAAAGGCAGATCTCGTTGTCCAACCCAATCAGCCAAATCTGACTTACTCTGTCAGAAAAGGCCTGACTTAATTTTAAAATTCAAATAAATGTGTTATTATGTATCCTCATGGTAATTTTCTCATTTGTGAATTTTAATTTTAAGCTAGATAAATGGGTAGCTAGCTATCTAGGTAGATAGAGAAACTCTAAGCCATGGAGATTTGCTGTGTTTGTTGCCTGGATGAAATAATGTACTGCCCCCTTCAATATGTTTTATTGAAGTTTTCTTTGTTTTGCTCTCAAGGGACTCTCCCTCAGGACAGATTCACTTCTCTAATAGTCTCTTTGTTTGGAGTCCTGGAGAATTTTAAACCCCAAAGCAAAATAACATGGGAAGATTTAGTATGGACAAGGGATAAGCTTTTCTTTTGAAAAGTGGGAGACAGACAATTTTCAAAGTAGTCAAAAAGGAGAACTGGCAGAGCAGGAGTTATCAGGCAGATTATTTTTAGGAAAGATTACCTATGAAAAGAAAGAATATGAAAATTGATTTCTTTAAAGCTATTCATATCTGTATATCCCACAGAAAGTATTAGTGTACCCAGAGGTCTAAACACTCCAATTTGAAAACAATGGATCAGTAGCAGGGTTAGCAATGTAGGATCCACCTACCAACTGTTTTTGTAAAGAAAGTTTCATTGGCACAGCCACACTTACTCATTTACATACTGTATATTACTACTTCCACACTACAACAGTAGAGTTAAGTAGTTCTGACATAAAACTGGCTCACAAAGTCTAAAATACTATTTGGTGATATGCTGAAACAGTTTGCCACCCCTCATCCACAGCATTGTGTATGCGGTTTAAAAATTTCGTTTTAAAAATCAAAGTTACATATTCATAGTCTGTAGGGTGACATCATTCTAAAAGACCTGTTTTGAAAAATACTTTCCACTTCTCAAAAGCAGCTACTTTATACATGTATCTTTCAGTTGATGTTTAAGGTTATAATAAAGGCCAAACCAAAGTCACAAAAGTATTTGACAGTTACAAGGCAGGCTCTGCCCTTAAATACGTCATAGTATCTAAATACCATGCTTATATTATTACTTCCTTATTTTCCAGTTTTTTGTTATTTTGAGATACAGCCTCAAGCTGTCACCCTGGGTAGAGTGCTGTTGTGACACAACTCACAGCAACCTCAAACTCGTGGGCTTAAGCGATTCTCTTGCCTCAGCCTCCCAAGTAGCTAGGACTATAGGCACCTATCCAAGGTCTGGCTATATTTTTGTTGCAGTTGTCATTGTTTTAGCTGGCCTGAGCCCTGTTTGAACCTGCCAGCTTTGGTGTGTGTGGCTGGTGCCTTACCCACTGAGCTACAGGCATTGCCTATTTTCCAGTTTTAAGCCTTATATATCAAATTCTCATTTTTGAAAATAAGGATTGACTTCATCCTTTTTGTTCCCTAATACTCTCAGTATAGTTATAGAGATTAACTTCATCCTTTTTGTTCCTTAATACACTCAGTATAGTTTTGTATTATGAGAAAACTCTATCAATAAGTGAGTCATACAGTAGGATTATTTATCTTGAAGATTTTCTCAAGGGGTGTGAACGGGGTGCGGACTGTTGCTGATCTGTGCTGATTTTCCGGCTCGGGAGTGGTGAGAGGGGAGTGAGCCTAGAGGAGACCCAGCTGGAAAGAAGGTCTCCTGAGGCATGAAACAGCAACCAGCTCCGGGAACAACAGCAGGAGAGATGCACCCCTGGGGATGTTTTGAGGAGACACTCCCAGTCTTCTGCGTGGCCAGGGGAAGTGGGTGGCTTCTCCAGTGGTTGCCATCGGCAGAGCGGACCAGTAATCAAGGCACGTGAAGAATATGCCTGAGGCAGTACCAGCCGGGACAGAGCGCAGGGATTAGAATACTGGCAGAGAGGCTGCTTTGCTTACCTTCAGACTAACCTGGCCCTCAGGGGATGAAAGCTGAGAAAAAGGGCTAGAACTCACAGACTGAATCAGACCTATTTGCAGCCTGTCTGATCAGGGAAAATAGCCTTGACAGAAATAAATTCTGCGAACTTGTTCTGTTTCAGCTGCAACATCAATCAGGGACATGGCTGGAACTGAGTGAATCACCCCAGCCCCTATCAAGCACCCAGGTTGTCAGGCCTCACCTCCCCCTGCCAAACAGTGACAGGGAGTAGCGGACTGGTGGTGGAGCCACAGAACTCACTGTGACCCAGGCAGGCGCAAACCTCTGGAGCATCTGCTCATTGGAGGAAACTGGATCACAACTATTACCACCGACTGGGTGTGACAGAGAGGCAAGGTGGGGAAGGAGGCATCAACCTTCCCAGACTAATCTACTTGCTAGGGGGGGCGCCCTCCTGAACCCACAGAGCACCGGAGTGAATTATACTAGAGCTTCAAGCAGATCCCCGCTATCTAGTTGCCAGAGACTTTTTAACTCTTCCATTTGAGATTGGTGCTGGCTAGGACAATTGATTGGGACCTCTTCAACTAGGCCAATCACCCAAAGACTTTCCAAAGTGGTACCCTGAGTGTGTGGTAGCAGGAAGGTTTGATTTGGCTTTTTCAATTGTTACCTATGGGGGGTATGGTGACCTAACTGCTGGTATTTCTTCACAGCTCAGATTTCAATCCAGAGTAACAGATTCTCTAGGGTAAGACAAAGATCAGCTGAAAATAAGACAAAGCCACTTAACCCAACCACACCAAGAAGGTTCCCAGTTTCGCAAGCAGTAGCTCTCCATGAGTCCGTGGCAAAACTCTAGGGCAAAAGGTGCAGACACTACTCCAAGCTTTCAAGTAAAGGACTGGTCAATCACTATTCCTAGAACTCCCAGC
>CAUYON010036510.1:0-47531 GCA_963573935.1 Arctocebus calabarensis
GCGGGCGCCTGTGGTCCCAGCGACTTGGGAGGCAGAGGCAAGAGACTCGCTTGAGCCCAGGAACTGGAGGTTGCTGTGAGCTGTGATGCCACAGCACTCTATCCAGGGTGACAGCTTGAGGCTCTGTCTCAAAAAAAAAAATCTTGATATTTTTGTCTCATTATGATTAAAAGAATCAAATAGTACTTTGATAGTACTATTCTCCTCTATTTGAGAGGAAGAGGCAGATCCCCAACGAAGGAGACCTTGCTGTGATGTTTATTATAACAGGGGAATTCGGCTGCTGGACTGTGAAGACTCTGCAACCTGGCTTCAGTCCATCATTTGGTCCTTCTCCCTCTGTCTCCACCCGGACCATCCATGGTGGTCACACATGTCCTCTTCATCCTGAATGTACTTTATACTTTCCTACCTTGCACCTGAGACTTGTAAATAAACTAAATCTGGAATGCTGTTTCTACTCCATCCCATCCAATCCTACAAACCATGCTTATTCAAATCCTGCCCATTTTAAATTACCTATAACCTCCAAGAAGCCTTTCATATTCTCCAAGAAAAAGTGATCTAATATTTTCTTTAACTACCCTCCAACTCCATGTTTTTATTAACTAGTATTTAATATTTCTTGTATTTTTTTTTTTTTTTGAGACAGAGCCCCAAGCTGTCACCCTGGATAGAGTGCCGTGGCATCACAACTCACAGCAACCTCCAATTCCTGGGGTCAAGCGAGTCTCCTGCCTCTGCCTCCCAAGTAGCTGGGACTACAGGCGCCTGCCACAATTCCTGGTTATTTTTTGGTTGCAGCCGTCATTATTGTTTGGTGGCCCCGGGCTGGATTCGAACCCACCAGCTCAGGTGTACATGACTGGCGCCTTAGCACGGTTGAGCCACAGGCACCGAGCCAATATTCCTTGTATTTTTAAGGTTAATATCCAAGTTATCCCTCCATGGGAGAGATTTCCAGAGAGTAAGGAGAGTTGAAATGCTCCATCTCTCTATAGGAGCCCTTCTCAAACTATCTGTAGCAATGAACAATTTTTTAAAAATTTGATTTGGGGCTCAGAGTTTGTAGCTCAAGTGGCAAAGGTGCCAGTCACATACACCAGAGCTGGCGGGTTTGAATCCAGCCCGGGCCTGCCAAAACAACAATGACAACTACAACCAAAAAGTAGCTGGGCGTTGTGGTGGGTGCCTATAGTCCCAGCTGCATGAGAGGCTGAGGCAAGAGAATCGCTTAATCCCAGGAGTTGGAGGTTGCTGTGAGCTGTGATGCCAGGGCAACAGGCCGACCCACTATACCCAGGGCGACAACTTGAGCCTCTGTCTCAAAAAAATAAACAAAGAAAAAATAAAATTTGATTTGCAATTTTTTTTGAAACAGAATCTTACTCTGTGCCCTGGCTAGAGTGTAGGGGCGTCATCACAGCTCAATGCAATCTCAGACTCCTGGGTTCAATTGATCCTCCAGTCTCAGCCTCCCCAGTAATTGGGACTACAGCCCTGTATCACCATACCTGACTAGTTTTTTCTATTTTTAGTAGAGATGGGGTCTTGCTCTTGCTCAGGCTGGTCTCCAATTCCTGACCTCAAGCAGTCCTCTCACCTCAGCCTCCCAGAGTGCTAGGATTATAGATGTGAGTCACTGTGCCTGGCCTGCAATTCTATAGGCTAGAACTTTTGTAAAATACAGCGCAAATGATTAGTAAAAAAAATGATCAAGCTCTTAGGTCTCGTGGCAATATCTTAGCGCTGTAAACATTTCTAAATACTTACTCTCTGTGTCTGCACTCATCCATCATGAGCTGAGAACAAACAATTCAGGGGCTGCACTGGTCTGCAGACACCTCTTTGAGTAGCACTGCCCAGTAACTTTCAGAGTAAAACTCTACTGAATAGTGGTTATTTAACGGGAGTGGGCAAAAAGATCACCTGGAAGCTTGTAAGAAAGGACAGACAGCTGGGCCAAAGTCCCCAAATCTGTGATTTATTTATTTATTTTTAAACGAAAGGATAGAGTTTATTGATAGAAAAAGATTAATAGAATGATTGATAAGTCAAAAGAGGGGGAACAGAACCTCCAGCAACAGAGGGGGAAATCCAAGCCCAAAGTTTGTTATTTAATAGGTAGGGCCTCAGCATTGCCATTTCCAACAAGTTCTGAGATGATGCTTTTGCTGCCAATGGAGGGACCACCCTTTAGAACCACTACACCAAGGGAATGAGCAAATGTCGATGACACTGCCCCTTGTGGTGGCAGCCTGTACTCCAAGAGGCAGAGCGGCTGAAACTAACTTCAATTTACCTCTAAAGCAGTGATTGTCAGCCAGGGTGGTGTTTACACACTTACCTAGGGCTCCAGACACAAGGACACCGTGAGAAGACAGAAGGGTCCTACCTGGGAACTGTCCGGGGTGCAGTTCCTCCACACATGGCTGTGTAGGTGATGATGATGTCAGAGGTTTCCTCACAAATGAAGGCCACAGGGATGACCTGGGTGATATCGGTGCCTGAGTGACTGGGGATCGGGGTGATGATCCAGATGGTTGTACCTGCTGCTGAGGTGACACAGGTGACAGCCCAGGTGGTGTGATGGGCATTGGTGAGCCAGGTGGTGAATGTGGCAGTGATGAGGCTAGTGGCAATGCAGGTAACTGCTCAGATGAAGAGGCAGGTAGTGAAACAGGTGACTCCACAAACCACTCACAGGTGGGACCCAGTGTCTGCACAGGTGGGGACACAAGTGGAGCATGGCCACACTTTCCATCCCCTTTGGGAGCCCACTGCTTATGAAGTTCTGTAGATCCTTCCAGACTGGGCTGCTGTGACTGGAGGCTTGGCTGACTGAGTTTGGTGCACTCATTGCCAAGGGCAAGTTCTATCTGGCAGTACACTTCTACCCGGGGGAAAATCACTCTTCTGGAAGGAGAATTAAGGTAGGCAGCATCTAGGGGAAACAACAGCGTGGGGTCACGGGTGGCGTTACTAAGCCCTGTGTCAGCACTGAGTTGCAAAAAATAGTTTCCCATGTTGTTTTCATAGACAGAATTAGTGCTTTTCTTTCTTTCTTTTTTTTTTGTGGAGAGAGTCTCACTTTATCGCCCTGGGTAGAGTGCCGTGGTGTCACACAGCTCACAGCAACCTCCAACTCCTGGGCTTAGGCGATTCTCTTGCCTCCGCCTCCCCAGTAGCTGGGACCACAGGCGCCCGCCACAACGCCCGGCTAGGATTAGTGCTTTTCAATGGCCTTTCTTACCTATAAATTTATAGTGAGTAAAAGCAAAGGTGATGTTCTTGGTCTCCTGGAGCTAGAGTGGGGAACCAGGCATTGCCCATCCAAATAATCTGCAGTTTTAACTGAAACGAGTGCTAAGAAGGGGAGGAACATGGTACTATAAAGGAGGGACGCTTCCTTGAGGGAGGGGCAGTGAGCTCATAGGGGCGTGGTCCAGGATGGCCAGGAACAGGGAGGAGAACTTCAGAACGGGAGAAACGCCCACAAAGGCCACAGGAGGAGGAGCCTGAAAGGTCAGAGGTCACTGTGGCTGGAGTAGGAGTTGGGGCCTGGGGGTCTGTGGTGGGACAGGGGCCAGACTACACAGGCGGTTATAGGCAGCAGTGAGGATCCTTGGTTCCGTGGGTGGTGTTTTTGTGGCATGACTTTTAGGCAGGAGAGGTGATGGTTTTGAGAAGGTCACTGCCGCTGTAGAGGCTCATTGAGAAGGTCAAGAGGGGATCCAGGCAAACCTGCCAGGTGCTGCTGGGTGGTGTTTGGGGCTCAAAGATGGAAGGGCATAGAAAGAATTGGCAGATTTGGTTTAGGAGATAAAATAAATGAAAATTAAGGATGGATTAACTGAGGGTGGGGGTTGGTTTGTGGCTTGCACGGGCTGTGGATGTTGGTGTCATTTCTGGAGAGGGTGGCCATGGAAGGGGACTGGGCCTGGGAGGAAAGGGAGAGCAAAGATTATAAGTTTGTTTAGGGACCTGTTGAGTTTAAGGGACCTGTGAGATGTTCAAGGAGAGATGACAAGTAGGTAATATGTGGGTTTGAATCTCAGAAGAGAGATCAGGGTTAAAGATGCATATTTGGGAGCACCGCACATGAGAGGTGACTGAAGCCAGGGGCAGGCTTTGGTAGAATTCCCCTAGGGAGGAAATGGACAGTGAGAAGGGGAAGGAGCCAGGATTGAGCCAGGGGAGGCTGAGAGCAGAACTCAGGGCAAGTTCTCTGTTCTCTAAAACAAGGAAAACCGGCAGTTTGAAAGTTGCTGGTGAGGATCCAGTTGAGAGCAGGAGGTTGCATATATGAGAGAAAGGGAATAATGACTCATTGGAGGACACTAAAGTGGGAAGGGTCTGAAGCACATGTGAATGGGTGGGCTTTAGGCAGGAAGAGAGATGCTTCCTCAGTGTGCTAGGAGTCAGGGCGTCAGGGGAGGTGAGTCTGCGTAGTTAGTAGTAGGAAACTTTCCTCTGATGGCTTTGAAGCAGGAGGCAGGGTCCTCTGCTGGGGAGCAGTGAAAAGTGGAAAGTTTGAGTTGACAATTGCAGAGGATGAGAGAATACGTTGATAAAAGAAATATAGTGTGATTGCTTTTTGTATAGAAATGGACAAACTAATTCTAAAGTCATATGCAAATCCAAAGGATTCTAGACTAGTCCAAACAATTTTGGAAAAGAACAGAAATGGAAGACTAACATTACCTGGTTTCAAGATTTACTAAAAAGCTACAGTGATCAAATGTGATGGTATTGGTGTAAAGACAGAGAAATCTATCAAGGTATAAGATAAAAGTCTGGAAATAGGGTGGCACCTGTGGCTCAAAGGAGTAGGGCACCAGCCCCATATGCCAGAGGTGGCAGGTTCAAACCCAGCCCCGGCCAAAAATCACACACACACAAAAAAAGTCTGGAAATAGATTCATGACATATATAGACAACTGATTTTAGTCAAAGGTGCAAAGCCATTTCAGTGGAGAAGGATAGTCTTTTCAACAATGCTGGAACAATTGGATATCCATACTGAAACCCAATTATAGCACAAGAATATGGGGAAAGGGGCGCGGGAGGGAAGGGGAGTGGGGAGGATGGGTACAAGGAGGGTAATTGGTGGGATCACATCTATGGTGCATCTTAGAAGGGTACAGATGAAACTTACTAAATGCAGAATACAAATGTCTTCAGACAATAACTAGGAAAGTGCCATGAAGGCTATGTTAAACAGTTTTATGAAAATGTTTCAGATTATATATGAAGCCAGCACATTGTACCCCACGATTGCACTAATGTACACAGCTATGATTTAATGAATAAAAAGAATTATTAATAATACCTTACGTTTATTAAACTTTTCTCTTAGGTTGACCACTTTCTACTGTTTTATTCATACACAGTTATTAATAAATAAGTCCAGTTATATGCATCAATGCCCATTAAATGAGAAAGCTGAGATCTGGAGGTTTTTACTCCATTTTGTTTTTTTTTCCTTGTTTCCCTCTCTAACAACAATCTACTCATTGCTAGTCAATTTTCTTCTTCTTCTTTTTTTTTTTTTGCTGTTTTGGCTGGGGCTGGGTTTGAACCCACTACTTCCGACATATGGGACCAGTGCCCTACTCCTTTAAGCCACAGGTGCTGCCCTTTTGGGGGGGGGGACTAATTAACCCCTTGTCTTTCTCTGGTTCAAGTCCTTAGGTGAAACATATTAGCAGTGTCTTCTTTTAGAGAACTAAAGATTCTGAGAAATAAAACCGAAGCAGAACCTGTGAGCTGGCTGTGGCCTCCAATGTTGGAGAGAATGCTCCACATACCCTCAGTCAAGCTCTCCAGGCTCTGCACAAATCTCTGCTTCCCATCTGCCTCCTGAACAAACAGCCACAGGGGCTGTAGTAGCTCACAACTTGCATGGGAGTGAGTCACATCGCAAAGAATATGAGTCATTCTGTGCTCCAGGGGAGTTTACACTCAGACAAAGCACAGTCTTCTCCTTCCTTGGCCCTCCTTCCCGAGAGCTTTGCGGACTTTGAACTACATTATTATGTGATCCTATAGAACAGAAGAACAGAGTGATAAAGTGTATGTGTGCAAATTGCAGTATTCATGGACATGCCAAACAAATTGTAGGCATAATACATTTGACATTTTTTAAGACAGGAGAAAAAAAGGATGTGTGCTACTTTTAAATAAAGAATATTTAGTATAGAAAGCAATTGAAAGAATTCTAACATGTATCATCTCCTCTAAATAAATACTTCCTCAAAAGGAATTGGCAGTTTGGTGGGGAGGTCTTTTCCCACTCTTATGAATATGGGTTAAAAGTGATCTGCATTTCAGATTTTTTTTTTTTGTAAATTACTGAACATACATCATGTAGTCAGACTCGTCCTTATGAAATGCCATCCTTTGCTGACATCCTAGAAGCAGGTTCCTGAGACTCCCTGTAGTGAGAGCTTGCATCTAAATGTCAGATGTAGGACAGGGATAAAGGACAACTTTGATCACAACTCTGGGTCAAAATTATTACCTTTGGGGTCTTCTTTTATAATGATCTCTTTCCAGAGAGCTTGTGGCCTATGTATTTGCTCAAAATCAAGCATATTATTTTTCATAAGAAAAAGAAACAGCTTTATAATCTAAAAATGTTAAAGTATAGCCAATATATATTATTAGAAGCAAATATATTCTTTTTATAAAAAGACAATGCAAAAGCCTTTCTAGACATTATTTTTGTAAGAATCTGGCAAGGAGAGAGAGAGAGAGAGAGAGAGAGAGAGAGAGAGAGAGAAGGGAGATGGGCGTAGGGAGTATTTCTCAGAAGCCAAACCAAAGAGAAAAAACTTAGGAGAGATAAACATTATGTCATGTTTCTGAAACTTCCTGATTATACTGAAAGTAGACCATCTGTCTCCAATGATGGAGCTCACTGGATGAGACCTTGAGGAATGCAACTCTTTGTAAAATTTCTGAAACACTGAATTTGTTCCCCTGTAGTCCAACTTTGTAGCAAATCTGTTACCCAGATGTAAATTTAGAAGCATCGGAGTTCTTGGCTCCCTGAAGGAAGAATTCCAATTTAGAAGAGGCATTATAGGCTCTAACAAGAGAAGAATGGTTCAAAACTTAAATTACCCCAAACAAAGCAGAATGGAACATAAGGGAAGTAAGTGGAGAATTCGGCAATAGGAGAAGGTGAATTTGAGCTACTCTTCCCACTGGGAGGAAAATACTGTTACTACAAACAAAAATGAAAGCCACAAACATGATCCAAATCCTAAATATATGGTCTGGTTTTAAAGAACAATTCACTTTCCACCAAGCATTTTCTGAAGCATCACTTAGTACATGAACAAATTCAAACTTGACGTGACATTCACTAAAGGGATGTGTGTCTGTGTGTGCGTGTGCACACGTGTGAATGTGCCTGTATATCACCAGTCCTCTACAAAGAGGCAGATAGCACTAGGGAAAAATAAGTTATACAAAGAGAACCACAGTATAAATCACGGTAAAATCCTTGGTGAGGTAAAAACAGGATAAGAGAGTCACACCAGAATTCAACAAGAAAAGCTTGAAGAAAGGACCAGCAAAACTGTGGAAAAGATCAGCGAATGGAGTGGGCTTGCAAAGGTTAAGCAAGAGAGATGCTGAGTGACTCACGCTGTCTAACAGGTCCAGCTTCTTTGTAAGGAAGAAAATGGCCTCAGGGGAAAGCCGGAGAGGTGCTGAATATGGCGGCGGCAAGGGTGGAACAGTGTCTCGAACCCAACCAGGAGAGGCGTCTGGTTGTGGGTGTTCTCAGAGTCTCAAGTCAGGACCCTCTGTGCACTTCTAAAGCTGGACTGTGTCTCCCGGGAGTTTCTTTCTACTCCACTTACAGCAACCCTCCCAGTGCTCTTGGACATTAAGTTTGGGAATCTGAAGGCCTCACCAAAATGTCTGACACATTCACAATACACCTAATAGCCATTGTACGTATGGCAATTACCCCATAAATAGGTCTAATAAATCACTACATTGCATTTATATTGCCACACTAAGGTTGTAATTTTCCATTTCATTAGATGTATATGGTTATCATGGTATAGTATGACAAACCCTGTGCCCATCACCTAGAATTCAAAAATGTTAACATTTTGCCACAAATACTTTATTTTTTGATGTAGTACACATATTTAAATTTCAGACATCGTAACATTTTACTACTGAAGACTTCAGAACATCTCCAAAAATTATCATTTTTCTATGTAATCACAATACCCTTCCTGCATGTAAAAAATTAATAAGACTTGCATATCCTATAATCCCTGTTCCATATTCAAAATTTCCCAATTGTCTCTCTAAGGTATTTTATGACTCATTTATTCCAAGCAGTATCCAATCAACATCCACAAATTGCATCTGGTTGTTATACAGGTATTTCTTCATTCTCCTTTTAATCTTGAAAAGCTCCCCACCCCCAGCTCCTAACCTGAAAGTTTATTTTCATGTTACTGATGAGCAGAAGAGACTAGCAGGGATCTAGGGAAGGCTCTGACTTCTGGATTTGATTATTTGCACATTCAGATAGATGACATTTACCTGAGTTTTCTAACACCTACGTTTCCTGTAAACTGACAAGGTTTGGTTCACATGTTTGGCATATTGGCTCCACAGCTGCTGCTGCACACATCATAGCCAAGTGCATCTGTACCCAGAGGAGGTCCCACTTTTTGTGCTGCTAAATGTGATCACCAGGTTACGACGGTGGACCCTGAGCTTTGCAGCTGTGGCAAAGTCCTACTCCTTACCACTCAAACTCACCAAATGAACTACTGACCAGGGAGGCTGCCTGTGCTGGCCTAAAGAGAAGGGATAAGGATCCCCCCATGTCTAACAGACTTCCAGCACCTAGTGTGCTAAAACACAGGGAATAAACTAATTAATAATCAGCCAGTCTTTGGTTGGACAGGAGGGTGGATAGACTGCATGTTTGTGTCCCCTCAAAATTCATATGTTCATAGTACCAAATATGATCTTATTTGGAGGTAGGACTTGGGGAAGTGATCGGGTCATGAGGGCTGAGAGTTATGTCTTTGTAAAAGGGACCCCAGGGAGCTTCCTGGCCTCTTGTGCCATGTGAAATGCTTGATGCTAGATGAAGCTTCAACCAGAAGCATCTCAAGAGAGATGCATGTGCTCTAAGTTACCTGGAGGCTTGCCGAATTTAGGACCTTTCAAGAGAGCTCTCACCAGGTATACATCCACCAGTGTCTTGATCTTTGACTTCCCAGCCTCCAGAGCCATGCAAGGCTACCCAGCCTGTGGCATTTCTGATATAGTAGGTTAGCAAAGAGGACACAAAGGAATGGAAACTTGTGGGAAATAGAGGAACGACAACAAAATAAGAATAATCATTTGGGGAGACTTTTAAAAACACCTGTAGAGCAATATTGTATGGTACCTGAGACTTGAGACTCTGAGATTAGGAGACAGGGATTGATTCTCCAGCTGTCCTATTTTCTGGCTGTGTGCTCTTGGGTACATGGTTTAACATCACTGGACCTTGTTTCCTTGTAACTTCAGGTGATAAAGATGCTTCTCTGATATGGTTCCTTGACAAATCAATGTGTGTAAAGTTCTTAGCTCAGTGCTAGGAACACAGGAAAGGAAAAATATACAGAGGTTACTACTATTGCTAAATCTTATAAAGAGTTGAGTCATTTGCTAGTCCATATTTTCCCATTAACCCCTTACAGGACACTTCTTGGAGAAGTCTGCGGTGAGGGAGAGCCATTAGAAACAGTAATTATGTGAGGGTCAGGACCACTGGTCCCAAGTTCCACCAATCCAGCTTGACCCAACTATGGATCAGAGATGGGTGGGAAAGCAGCTAAAACTGAAAATGTCTCCTCATCAGTGACTCAGGGCTGGGGTCTGTCTAAATGTAGAATTACCTTTCACTCTTCTCTGTCTTGTAGGTTCAAGGGCTCAAAGCTCTGTTCTAAGTTCCCTGGAGACAAGGTCCTGAATTTGGCAAGGCTATAGGTAACTTAGAGCACAAGCCTACACCAATGGAATTAGTAATCAGTCCAGATGAGGGCAGAGAAACAGAACATGACCAAATGCCAGGAGAAGCATGGCAGTCCCACTGTGGGGCACTCAGCGGTCTCACTTTTTCTGGGAAGATTTGCTTTCTCCTCCATGGTAATCAGCAGCAGACTTCTTGGCTTAGTGGGCCCATCTCCTGGGACTTTCCTAATATGATATTTCAAGTCAATAATCAAGGCACTCTGCATTCCATGAAAGGGAAAACCAATGTATGCTACCACTTATAGTTTCACTGTGATAGGGGTTCATGGGGAAGGTTTTCCTGTTTTATGAAGCATCCATTAAGGGTGAAGGAAAGAGTACCAAGTTCCTCTGAAAGTCCATATCTGAGCAAAACAACCAGATAAACATTTTCATTTCAGCTTTCATGTAGTTTTTCCTGCCCCCATTTTTAACTTTGAGGACAGAAGAATATTGTCAGGATGACCCCCTTCAACTGGGGCAAGTTCTATGGGGTTCAGGGATCTTCTGTCAAAAGAAGGGGCCACTCAACACAGCCCCTATTTATTAGGCACTTCCTGCATTACCAACCTTAGTGGCAGCCTTAGTGAGTGTCTCCTGGAGGTTTAGAAGGCACTTGAATCATGAGACATTTCCCTGATCTCAGAAAAACACGCAGCATGTGTGTGTGGGGAGAGCTGAAGGGCCTAGGGGAGAGAAAGGGGACATTGAAGGTGATCACCCCCAGTCCCCACACACCTGCAGCAGCCCAGGAAGGCATCCGTCTTCATCTCATTAACAACTTTTCAAAGCAGCCCCATCTGGTCACCTGTTTTGCAGAGGCAGTCCCCGTTTTCACTGTCAAGAGCAAAGCAAGTAGCAGGAGAAGTTGGGGGAACCAGTACCAGGAGCCCTATGCCATGCCAGCTGTGAATACTAATGGCTACGTGGGCACATGCCATCCCCAAAGGAAAGGTGCTCAACTATTTTTCCCTAGACTAAACAAAAATGGTCATTATTGTAAAATGAAGGATTCTATAATATCTTTCATTTATTGCATATTGTCCATGTGCTGGGGACATATTTTACTTATGCCAACTTCTATACCTGCATTATTTCATTGACTTCTCTCAACAATAATATGAGGTGTGATTATCCTCACATAAGCACAAGAAAAATGAATTCCATAGGTAAAAAGCACAGGTAAAAAGTGATGGAGCTGAGATTTAAATTCAGGCACCTGTAGGCCCAAAGTCCCAATTTTAAACACCATAGAAGAGAGGGAGAGAAAGAGAAAGAAAAAGTGGGAAAATGCAAATGTTTTTGACAGACTTATAATCTCACCAGAGAAGCAAGATATAATCTCAAGAAATAATCAAATAATAATGTAAGACAGGACACAACAAAGGCACTTAGGTTCAGGTAGAAAGTGCTAAGAAGAGGTCAAAGTTGGGGCAGATTAATGCTCAGCATGGCCTGATGAGGGAGGCAGTGAGGTTTCTCGTGGGCTTAGAAGACATGGTGGAGAGCAGTGTAAAGAGAGCACTGTGGAGGTGTTGGGGGGGGACAGAGCTATCACACAGAACAGTGGCGTTGGTCAGGTATAAGACACCTGGGTTGGCCAGGGCATGGCTGTTGAGTAGCAGTGGGAAATTGCAGCAGGCAGGGGCAGTGGAGCTTGGTTGTCCTTAAAGGACAGTCTGGTGTGTTAGGCTGGAGGCTGGAGGAGCTACTGAACATCTCCGAGCAGGCAAGTGACGCTGTGAAAGCAGAACTCCCAGAAGGCTCCTCAGGTGGCAGTGGGCAGGAGGCAGAGAAAGCAGCACCTTTCAGCTGTTCAGTTGTTCCCTAGAGAAACTAAGGAAAAGCAGAATGTCTCCTTCTTCCTGCCATACCTGGGGGTGTGGATAGCTCCATGGAGAAGCACAGACTTTTGCCAAAGCTGGGATCTGAGGCAGATATGGGTAAATATTTGCTTTGCCTCAGCTGGAGAAGATGGATTTTTAATAAAGAGGCAGTGTGACTCATGTCACAGAGTGTACCAACAATTCAGGAAAAAGCCACTTCAGAAAATGCCAGCATGGCAGGCAGAGTCACTTGACGAGCTTCCAGGAAGGACCTCCCCCACCAGACCCTTGACATGTGTGTACACCTGCACAAGCATACACACACATACATACATGTACACACAGGTACTTCCTCCCTCTGCTGGTACCAGAATCACCATGGCCCTGACAGGTCCTCCATAGGACATATTGGCTTGTTCCCTCAGTCACTACAAAGCCCTTGAAGATCCAGCCTTTCCGTAAGCAATGTAGGGTGTTGGATTATAGTCAGAGGAGGCTAAAGGCCAACAAGAATTTGCTCTATGACACTGTCACAATAAAACCCACCATGGCATCTGCAGAGGACAGAATCCTAAGATGGTTCCATTTTCTATTAACTGGATGTCATATCCTATATGATCCAGCCCCTTGAGCATTGGTGGCACTTGGACCTTGCTGCCAGCCAATAGACTATGGCAAAGGTGATGGAATGTCAGTCCCTAAACCATGTCCCTTGACACACTTCTTTGAAGAAGTCAGCTGCCATGTTATGGAGAACCCATGGAAGGCATCAAGGGTGAGTGATCTTTAGCCTCTGACAATGGCCCCAGCTGACAACCAGCAAGAACATAGACACCTCAGTCCTACAACTATAAGGAGATAAATTCTCTTGGCAACCTTAAGTTGTGCTGCAATTTCTTCCATAAAGAAATTATGAGACAATAGCTAACTGTTGTGGTAATTCATTATGCTATGACAGATAACAAACCCAACCTTCACCTTCAGAATGCCCATAGAGAGTGCAATGAGGTTGTGGTGATATATTAGCTATGAGAATGTGGAACCCAAAGTTGTCACTGACCTTGATCAAATCATTTTTGTCCTCTGGGGCCCAGTTCTCCTTTTTTTAATTAAATAGGATTAGGTGATACAACCTCTCTATTTTCTTCCAACTCTGACAGATTATAATGTATGAATTGAACAAATAAGTTTAATGTTTGTGGAGTACTTACAATGTAGTATGTATGCTAAACACTATTATGTTTTATCTCATGCAAACTTCAAAACCTATCTTTCTTAGGTTTTTAGTAGCATTGCTTGTAAAGATAAGTAAAATGAGGTTCAGAGAAGTCTAATAATCTTCACAAGACCACATGCTCAAAAATAGAGCATAGGGAGTTAGACTTGGGATCTTTTCACTGAATTTTGTTGGGCCAGAGCCCAGGAGAAAGTCTATTCAACTACTTCACTAGACGCAATCAGGGAAACATACAGAGAGAGACACAGAGAGAAACCTTGGGAAGGGACTTGGGGTTGTAATAATCAAGTGGAGGGCTGTGTAAGTGGTAATTCAATCTGACAGTGAGGACTGAATAGATTCCCAGTGATGGCTTTGAAAAAGTGAAACCATCAGGAAAGTTCATTACAGGTCATTTTAGAGTGAAGAGGAGGGAAGAAATAAAGAATTTAGGAGACTATCATCCACCATGTCCTAAACACTGATGGTTCTAAATTGCTTTCTGTGGCCCAGACCTCTCTCCTCTGCTCCAGGCTGCTGTTTGCTGTCCTCCTGGTGGTCCCAATTCACCACTCAATACATTCCAAAACTCCTGGTTCTTTCATTCTTGGTCCTCCATTTTGGTTAAATGATTTTTCACTCACCTGTAGGGTTTTCAATCCTAGCAGTTCCCTTTGCTTATCATATATATCTTACTGGTCATACAGACCTATGAATTTCACCTCCTAAATGTTTTAACACAATGCTCATCACTCTAACTCCAATTTCCTTTGCTTCTCTCCTGAGCCATTCCAATAGCTTCCTAACTACGACCCTGTTCTCCAGCATGCCTATCTCTCGCTTCCGCCCTACACAAGTCCCTTTTCCACACTGATTCCAAAATGTACTTTCAAAAGTACAAGTCACTTCAAAAGTACAAGTACTTTCAAAAGTACAAGCCTGTTAAAGACTCCCTCCACAGCTAACCAGATGTATTCTAATGTTTTCACATGATATGCAAAACACTCCCCGCTTGGTGTCTACTTCCTTCTACAACCTCGTTCCCCACCTCACTTCCTCTTTAGCACTGAATTCTAGTCTTACTTATTGATAATTTTATATTTCTATTCCTTTGCCTGGGTTATACTCTGCAATATCCTTCAATGTTTTGTCTAACTCCTCATTGTTTCCAGGCTTAATTCAAGCATCCCTACTTCCAGACACTGTTTTTGTGTGCCCTCCCAGAGCAGCCATGTTGCGTATCTCCCAAGTATTATTGACATCATATCCTAGGTGGCCAATCCCATGGAACATTGTGCACTTGCCTCCTTGGAGGTGAGCAGCAGGGCAGTCCTGCATGCCATCCTAAACAAGCTCTATCTTTCTTCCAATACAAATAAAATCTGGTGACATATTTGTCTTCTTCTCTGGACATTAAGGTGAGCTCTTTTAATATCAAGGTCATGTCTTTCTTATTCACTTTTGAATTTCTAATGCCCAACACAACACCCCACAACTTGTAAGCTCAAGTGTCTGCTCAACTTGCTGAGGTTGCTGAATGACTGAATGAACAGTAGGATGAAGTCTTCAAAAATCTGCACGTGAAAGGACAAGAACAAAAACTCGATGTTCAGATTTAGAATCAGGAGAAGGGAAAGGTTTTGAGGGCCAGCTTACATTGGGCCCTTCTGGTGATACACACCAAAAGAACAATGCTACTAGTTGATTGGAATGCCATTAGTCTTACGATGCTGGTGCAGAAAAATACAGCCAGCTCTTTCCAACTGTTCTTGATACACATACAAGGTATTTTAGCTTTTGGTGAAAATCATGACGGGCCTGATTCCAGTCACATGGAATGGATTTTTTGTCAACTTAGGAGAAACTTGGCCATTTCAGCATAATCTAAAATATGTCCAGGGAAGATAAATGTGTGTCTTGGTAGCTTGCTGGAGAAATGTAGGTAAATACTTGGTTGTAGCTAAAATATAAGTCTAAGACAGTAGGAAAATGTCATTATATTTATATATTAAGAAATTAGTCTTCCCATTCAGCACTGTTTCTTTTCGTCGAACTGCTGAGTATGTGAATTTTAGACTGCAGTAGTACCTGAGACTCTCCAGGGAATTTTAACTCAGCCACATAAACTGGAAGCACACACATCTCTACTTTGGGATATTGGCTACAGAGTTCTCAGCTTTTCTCAGTTGTTTATGAGCCACTTTGGGGCTTGTGTGTATGCACGTGTGGTGGTGGTATATGTGTGTGCACAAGGGGAATATGTGCATGTGTGTGGTGTGTGTGCATGTGGAGTGTATATGTGTGTGGTGTGTATGCAAGGGTCTGAGTGCATGCACATGGTTGTGTGTATGCATTTGGGTTGTGTGCTCATGTGTGTGGGGTGTGTGTGTGTGTGTTTACACCCAGGTCCCTAACCTAGCCTAGTCTACAAACTCAACTGCAATGTCCTATGGGCTCTAGTACAAAGCAGACCTGCTGTCTGGGAAGTGTATCTTGGGAATTGCAGAGTTATTTATAACTTGTTCTTAGTTTTAGAACCATACACTAAGCATCTCTGAGGTTTCAACTGCTGGACTCAATGGGAAATGGAATTCATTGAATATCTCCAATCTGGGCATTAGGAATAAAAAGACAATTAAGACATGGCCTTTACCCTCAAGAAGTTTTCCTAAAATATTGGCGAACTGTTTTCCCTCACTTGATTCTGACCTATCTATAATACTTCCACTTTTCTGGAATGGAACTGGAGAAGCTTCAGGAATAGGCTAAGTTTCAGCCCCCCAGGACAGCATGTATCTGAGCAATACAGACTAGCCTGAGAGTTTCTGGAGGTAAAAGATTTCAGGTCAGGCACACCCTCATAAACAGACTCTCCACAAAGGAAGATACGACCTTACAGACAGGGTGTGCCCTTGTCTGGGGACTTGCATGTCAGGATCACACCCACTCTGCAAGGCCCCTGTGTCCCTTTCATATCTCTGTATAAAAACTGACATTACCCCTCCAGCCAGAGCTGACAGATCAGACTGACTTGGTCATTTGGACCAATGTACTTGGGCTTTCTGGGAAGGATCTGGATGATTAGGCTTTTACATTCAAGTTAAACCAGTGACCAGTGGCTTTGGGTGCAGTGTAGACAGCACTGTATGTTGAAACAAAACATTGTTCAAAGTTCTTAAAGCTCATCAGACTTCCAGTAGAACAAATTAAACCTGATAGATATTATTGCCTAAGGTGAAGTTGACAGATTTTGGGCATGTCAGCTCAGGTGTTGCTGAATGCAGGGAGACTCCAAGGTGGATTTAAGAATAATATTCCAAGCAAGGCATGTTGGCTCACACCTGTAATCCTAGCACTCTAGAAGGCAGAAGAGGGAGGATCTCTTGAGCTCATGAGCTCAAGCCAGCCTGAACCAAAGAAAAATCCCATCTCTACTAAATATAGAAACATTAGCCAGCATTGTGGTGAGCACCTGTAATCCCAGCTACTCAGAATGCTGAAGTAGGAAGATGACTTTGAGCCCAAGAGTTCAAGGTTGCTGTAAGGTAGGCTGATGCCAGGGTACTATACCTTGGACAACACAGTGAGACTTGGTGGGTGGGGTGGAGGAGGGGGAGAGTACTACAAAGAGGCAAGATCATTTCCCACAAAGCAATGATGTCTATATTTCTCATATGTACAATGGTGAATGCTGACTGGGTTATCTACAAATGGCACCACATTGGGAAATTCCATTCCCCACAAGCCCCATTTGTCTAAACACATATTAACAAAATATTTAGCCCATATACTTTTACATGTTATACAGTTTTCAGAAAGATCCCCATATATTGGGAAGTATTTAGGTGGTGAAAGGAGCAGAATTTTAATTTTAACCTGGTTCTGTCACTAATTATCTAGAAGAATTTGGGCAAGTCATTTAAATTCTCTAGGTCTCATGATTTTTTATATATGGTCAAAAATTTTTATATGAATGACCTCCAAGATCCCTCCTAGCTTTGAATTTGGTTATTAGCTGATTTTCTTTTCCCTTAACTCTGTATTCATTAGCTCATACATCAATCGATAAAGACAAGCTAAAAGACTGAATCTTATTGCTTTAAGCCAGGGAAGAACAGCGTGGAAAGGTTAATAGTCTAGCAATGATTAAGGCAGGTTTTTGAGGGCAAGGGGTATATCTTAATTGCCTCTTAATTCTCATTTCCCTGCACAGGTGTCCTATACACACATTGCAGAAGTGTAAAAATGATAGCTGCGGAACAGCAATTACTATCTAGAATTGTGGCTGAAAAAGTGGTTGCACAACCAAAGATGGTATTTCCCAGCCTCTCTTGCAGCTAGGTGGGGCCATTCTCCAACTGAATATGAAATCTGGTGAACTTTCCCCTACTGAAAATGAACTCTAGCTTCATAGCTAGAATAGGAAGACCTAGGAGGAGACCAAAGCCAGAAGCACTAGGGCTGTTGTCCACACTCTCAGAAATGGGCAAAGTGTCAGGCATGTTAGGGTGACAAGCTGTTCACATTTAAACCCAGGACTTTCAGTTAACATACTGATTCCCATGCTAGAAAAAAAAATTTTCACCCCCCACGGGCCTCAGTGTTTCATTAGGAAAATAGAATAAAAACTTCAAAAATAAAAGGATCCTTTCTAATGCAATGAAAAGTTCTTTATTTTGTATTGTTTTCTGTGAGTGAGTTACATGCAACTCACTTGACTCCAGAAACAATTTTTATACCACACACCCCATAAGTTGTATGTGACTCATGATATACTAAATGAATTTTGTTTCTGAGAATTGAACCTTCTTTCTTTCCACAAGTATTTAGTTGTATTTGGAGTGGTCCTTCAATGGTCCTGGATGATGATCTCTGAATCATACCCCTAAATATGTGCAACAAGGTCACATTGTTGTATGTTTTCTCATGGATGTATCGATTTTATCCAAAAAAAAAAAAAAAAAACAACACCAGACAAACATTCAAGGGGAAACATGCCAACAGAAGTTATGTTAATCTGAGAACACAGTCAAGCACATGTGGGTCTGGCACGCTTGGGTGGGCTGGCTGGAGCAGGGCCACACGAGATAGTGAGACATGTTGATTAACAGCAAAAACAATAAGCAGAAGGTACTACGGAACTTCTATCTATCCACCAGTTCTACATACTTCATGTGGCCCTAGGTTCAAAACTAGTGTGAGTTAAATACAACTCACCCGACAGTTAACGTGTTAAAACTAGGAAAGTCCCAGGCAGACAAATGAGGAAGATTTGATTACTTCCTCTCTTTCCCACAGAAAGACCAACACAAGTGGGGAAAAGCAGGGACCATCCTCCTGGACAGGGGACAGATGGGTAGGGGCCTCGCACATGAGGCAGGGTTTGGTCACCCTTCTTGTAAGAGTAGAGTTATAGGGTGGCGCCTGTGGCTCAAAGGAGTAGGGCACCGGCCCCATATACCAGAGGTGGTGGGTTCAAACCTGGCCCTGGCCAAAAACTGCAGAAACTGCAAAAAAAAAAAAAAAGGAGTAGAGTTACATAGTGAGACAGAGATGGATGTGATTCATAATTGCTATGAGTGGAGAAACATACACACACCTAAATATAATTCACAAAAGTGGTTCCTCTGGATGGTATTGCACAACAGAATTAGCTCCTTAAACACACACACACTTTATAGCACAACAGAGGATCTGTACTTAAGTTTGCTCTGGAAGCAGAAATGCCTGAGACAAACAGGACAGACTTTGAATTTAGTTCTGAGAGCACTGTCCTGAGTACTACACACCACTCCATGTCTAAGATGATGTCCAAGAAGCAAGCCCTGATCCAGCTGCATATGTCAAATGCTTGGCTGTCCCCTGACCACTCATTCGCCAGCTAAGTACACCTAATTCCGTCCACCACGACGGGAAGATTGATTATGGCTCGCAGAAGGAAGCGTGGAGGTTTGGGAAAGCTTGTATCTGGAATGGGAGAAATCTCCACTGTATTTCAGAATGACTGATTCCTCCTGGGAGAATCAGGCTTACAGAGGAGGATTGTAACAGTCAAGGGCGCTGAAGTTTCAAACACCTAGAACTGGGAAAGCAGGACAGGCTCTGTAAGCTCCCAGTGTGCTGCCCTGCTGTGCTTATTTTGAAAGCCTGTTTTGAATTTACAGCACTGTCTCTTTAGGAGGGCATTTGAAGAGGCTCTGCCAGCCCGCAAGGGCTCCGAGGAGCTTTTGTTTCTGTACTCACCACAGATGAGGAGCTAAACTAATTGAGAGAGTGACCCAAATTTGTGAGTATCACAGAAAATCACAATTGGCCTGAATTCCTGCAGCCTCTGTACGAATCTGCATTCATGTCCATTTGGAACTTGCTCCTGGAATTCTGGCAAAAATTTCCTTACCCCACATATAATCTGTAAATAAATTATCAGTTCCCCCCTTCTAAGTGGTAATGTCGTAAGGTCTCAGGAAGAATTTCAAGGGCTAAGCTCTTCCAGGGGCTTTTGTTCCTGTAAACACAGCTTAGCAAAAACAATTACTGTTTTCTTTCTTTGTTCAATGACAGCCAAGTGCAGCTTGTACTCACATATCTTCCTTTAATTGAAAAAATTTGGGTATCCTAACGTTGACCTACCCAAGGTTGTAAGAGAAGGAGATTCACCCTATAACCTTGGAATGTTTGCGATTTTACTTTGCTGAGTACAGTTTTCCAGCCAAGAGCCCTTTAAACCATTGTCAGAATTCATGGAAGAAGAAAAAAGGGAGAAAAGACCCCCTTCTTCCCACCATCTGCTCTGTCCCCACAGGCAAGGGAAGAAGCATTTAAGGGAAGGGACAGGAGTGCAGGTCTTACCAGGGGGCATGTCGGGAATCCTTGTTTTAAATGGTATTTTCCACTTAGTTTATAGGTCCACTTAGTTTTTAGTCTCTTTCTCCCTTTCCTTACTCCCAGCTTTCAATCTCCTTCATGATTAATAGAAGTATCAGAAAGCTTCTTACTCTCTCTCTCTGTCTCTCTGGGAATTATGCTTATAACAAATAAAAATCCATGCCAAAAAAAATGTAACTTGCTGAGAGAAGGTGGGCCATTGTAGCTCAGGAGCATGTGGGGGAGAGCTGTGGGGACGTGTGTGGGAGGCAGCAGCAGGTGGCAGACCTGGACTGTTGATGACATACTTACCTGTGCTGCATTAGGCTGTGGCTGCCACTGAGCAGTGATAACCGGTGTCCCCTCTCCAGGTCAGCTCTGTGGCCGACCAAATTACAAGTGCTTCACTTAGTCTGTGGTGTGTTCTTAGGCATAATTCACTTATTCTTAGCCAAAAGGCCAAGAAGCAACACTTAGGTATAACTCAAATCAGGATTCAGGGATGGTGTATTGTTACATTGCATCAGGAACAGAGAGTAACAGATTCAATCAACCACTGTATGGAAACCTGGAAATGAAAGTGAGAAGGAAGGAAGGAGTGGAAAGATGGAGGGAGGAGAGAGGGAGGGAGGAAGGAAGGAAGGAAGGAAGGAAAGAAGAAGGAAGGAAAGAAGGAAGGAACGACGGAACGAACGAACGAAGGAAGGGAGACTATGGAATGTCCTAGAGCCTTGCTAACATGTGGTTCGTGGACCAACATCATTGACATCTGATGGGAGCTCATTAGAAACACATCTTCTCAGGCTTCAACCTAGACCTATTAAAAAGGAATCTACATCTTGACACAATCCCTACACACAAGAAAACATGAAAAGTGCTGACCTAGAGTATCGCCTGGGAGTTTTCCAAGATTACATCTAGCTGTTTCCCATTTTCAGGGATTCTGGGTCAGCTGGTCTGGGGTTGGGCACAGCCCTCAAGCTCCTTAGAAGATTTGAATGGGCATCAGAGTTGAGACCAGCAGCAGGACCACAGAGCACCAGTGCCACCTGGAAGGAAGCCAGTTAGAAATGCAGATTCTTGGGTCCCACTTAGACCTGAACCAGAAACTCTGGAGTTGGGGCCCAGGAATCAGTATTTTAACAAGATTTTGAGGTATCTGTCCAGGTTTGAGAACTAACCACTGTGATAGAAAAATCCCAAACAGAAATAAGAGCTACAAATACATTCAGTTCTACAACTCAAAAACCTCCAGAACATATCTGTCACCCATGATGGGAAGTCCAGACCTTTCACACGACATCGCATGCTCTCCAGGAATCAATCCACCATGGCTTTGTCAATATACCTCTTATAACTTAGTTGAACATGCACCATTAAAATAAGTGGATTGTATTCTAGGACTCCCCTCCAGCTATAAAACATAGTGATTTTGTGTTTCCAAAGCTACAACTTTAGCCAAATTCATTGTTTCCCAGAATTAGCCTTACTTGTATACACAGGTCTCTTTCTTTCCATCTTCTCAGGTCAGATCTTCTTGTTCTTCAAGGCTAGGTAGAAAATCTGCTTTATCCACCAATTGATTTTTCCAGCTGACATGAACATTTCTCCCCACATTTCTTACGGCACTTGCTCATTGCATTCACTTTGTTGTTTTCCCTTAGTCATCTGGTCAATGCTGTCACTCTTGTCCATATTTACCGTTCCTTGAAACGGAGCAGTGTTTTATTCTTCCTTAACCATGCCCCGCCTCCTCATGTCTGGTGCTGCTCACTGCACACACAGGAAGTGGCACATAAATATTGATGGCATTGAAATGAATGGGTTTGAGGACTCTCAAGACAGTTTGGACTACCTGATCAGTTGCGACTAGTTTTTCAAATACAATAGCAAGCATGGGATGCCAAACCAGCCAACAAGAGCACAAATACCACGAATCTAATAAGTATGACTCTGTCCCAATGGTTTGGTTTCAAAATAAGTCTAAGTCACATACTCAACTGGAATCCACAGAAAGAGATGATAGCAAGTTTTACACTGGTTGGACATATTAGCCCCTCAATAATTCTTTGGTTAGATGCATTGTTGGATGAATATTGATAGAAAGCTTTCTAGACAAAAGATTTAGAGAACTAAAAATGTCTTCATTTTTTTCACCATTTATATATTTAAAATAACCTTTATTGAAATTTAATTTGGCTTAATACACTCACAGACACTTTACCACCTGTATCTCATAATCTTTTTAACTCTAAGAGGGAAGTTGTTTTATTTTTTTTAATTCTCCCTTTTCTTGGGTCATCTCAACCTCCAAGAGCTTAAATAACTTCCTCAAGTTCATCTGGCCAGAGGGGAGGCAGGATAAGGGACCCACACTCAGATTGTGCGAAGTCCAGAACCTTTACTCTCTCCCCTATATAAAGATTTCACAATTTCTATTCATCCCATGTGTCTATTTCTCCTGTTTATGTTCATGTCTTTAACTACATGCCACTGGCTGGTAAGGCACCCAACAGAACTTCATGGGAATGGCTACTAATTAGCCTCTTTTATTAAGAGATTTAAGTGGAGAAGAGGGGAGAAGATGGGAAAGTGGAAGGAACATGGTCGATGTCCTAAGTAGAGTGTGAGGTATCTGCATTGGTGTGTCCACTATTCCTTTATGAATATGTCTATGCAGAGACTTAAGTTACCTCTGGTGACACACAGCACAAACACAGGCATCATAACTCACCTCCACATGCCAAGGGTGAAAGGCTGAGCCTTCACAGTGGTCAGTGCATCCACCATTGCACTGGAGAACTCTGTAAATTCTGCCCTCCTCCCCCATTTTGTCAACAGTACTGCAGCTCTTACAAAGTGCTGTCTTATTTCCTCAGGCTCTAGGATCTTTGGAACATCTCCCTACGGAATTGTCTCCCTTCTTGCTTCTCAGTTTTCCACCTCCCTGACCCTCACCTCCACTTCTCCTCAATCTTCTACCTTTATATATTACTGCTGGTTTGTCATTGGGAAGTAAAGTCATTTTACACTAAGGAGTGAATGACTGATAGACATTTCTAAGTAAAGGAATATACCTATAAAAAAAGATATGTGTGTTTAAATAAAAAATGAAATGAGGATTAAATGAGTTCTCAATTAAACATGCAGAATTATTCTGAAAGGTGACTTTGTATGTGTATACTTTTATTGTTGGAAGAAGGTGAATTTCCCTTCATTTTTTCTTATCTAATCCTTGTTTGCCAGGGAAGAACATTAATGGCTACCTCTTTTTACAACAGGCAGGAGGCCCTGGTCTTCTGTGGTAGGCTGCTGTTCAAAAACATGATTTTGGTTTTCATCCTCTCTGGTTTGTTTGAGAACAAAACTAAGTGTGGAAACCATGCTCACAGAGGCTGGAGTCAAAGTCAGGTACAATGTAAGAACACAGAGGTTGGAAAGGGAACCAGGAACATTTAGGTCTAACATGGAAAGGAGAGCTCAGTACCATGAAGGAGAGACCAAATGGAGAAATGGAGTCAACAATGCTGCAGATGGAAGTTGTCATGGAAACCCTCATTGGAAAACAGGCATTTGGATTTAGGAAACTGAAGCAAGACTTGATGGCAAGAGAGAGGGGGAAAGGATGAAACCCTAAAGTGAAGTCAGATGCTGAAGAAGAAAGGCATTGTCATGCTGCCCCAGGGCCAGTGAAAGTGCACACCACTGATTCATGGCCAGGTGAGAGGGATCTGAAAGGCTGGTCTCTCCAGCCAGGAGGTCTGTGAGCAAACGTGTTAGAATCTGCCTGTTGTGGCATTATGGTGCTCATGACTCATGCTGCAGAACCATGTGATAAGTGGGTGGAATCTCTTTTAAAATATTTCCAAGAAGAATAGGTAGCATGTCCGTACCTAATTTTTAGCAGAAATATTAAGAGTAGAGGCAGAAAAAACAATTGTTGCTATGACTTTTCCCACTCAGTAGTCCCTTCTGAATGTGGGCACAAGGATTGTGTGGGCGTACCAAAGATTGATTTCTCAGTTTTCTGGCTGAAACAGATCCTGAAATTATGATTACATGGACTTATAACATTGGCATTCAAAATACACATGGGTTAGTTTTACATAAATTACCTCTTAAAGAAGAGTCTGTGGTACCAAATGTACACATGTGGTTACAAAAAATTTTCCAGAGAGGAAAAGGACAGAGAATGCCAGAGAAGAGAAAGAAGTCTTTCAGCATCACATAGAAATTACAGAGGGCTGATTGAAAAGCAGAGGACAAGCATAAGCCTGGCCTTTGAAATATGGACTAAGAGATTCTTTGGGGCAGCAAATAACCTCTTAGAAATGGTGGATATGAGGACAAAGTAAAACAAGTTAACAGGGTATGTAGCAAGAAAGGTGATGTTGAGAATTTGAAGCTGTGTCGAGTAGTTCTGATCAGAGTAAGGTTCCATGTCAAATAAAATAACACCTATGCATTCTGACTCCAGTAACTTCCTTTTCCAAGTTATACCCCAACTTCAAGCTAGCTACAACAAGGATTTGGAGTGGAATGATAGGTTAGAAAAATGCTATCCTTTCAAGGAAATTGATATTTTATGAGCTTAAAGCTGTAACTATGATAGGCTCAACTGAGGAGCATGCTGGGACTTCATGTCTAGACTAGCAGTAGAAAGCAGGAGACCAGGAAAAATAGGGATGAGGTGGGACCTGTGGCACAGTAGCAAACGTGGCCTATGTTTTGTCACATGGGAAGGTGGGGCCAGAATCCAATAGTTAATCAATGTTGATTGGAGCTCAAAAGCAAATTAGAACCAATGCATGGGTAAAGAACAAGAGCAGAAATTTCCAGGAAGAAGTGAATATCAAAATTGGGTGATGGCAGCTGTACAGTGCCAGAAAGTTTGTCCAATTCAGAGTACAACTTCATGAGGTAAAGTGACAAAGGGTGAGAGTTAAGTTCTCTTATGTGACAGGCCAGCAAAATTCAGGAAAGGTACTAGGGTCTTAGCCAAGTAGGCTGGGATCAATCACAGGGGTTTAATTCTTGCAAAGGATTCAAAATACAACTCAGGAACTGAGGCAGAAGTGGAACAAAAAGGTTGTATCTCAGTGACTTTGAACTTGAGGCTTAACTTCAGCATATTTTTAAGTCACCAGTTATCTCATTTGTGGTACTCCAGGTTTGGTGGGGAAAATAGAAGCAACTGCAAATATTTCCTGTAAAAAAAATTTAACAGAGGGAGTTCAAGGTTTATAAAACCTTTGGGGAGCTAAAGGAACAAAGATGAGTGGGAGCTTCCTTTTTTAAAAGGAAACTTACAATTATACTTTGTCAATTTATGATAAAAAATAGAAATTAACAAAAAAAGAATGTAGGAAACTAGGACTTCCCTGAATTGCAAGAAACTTCCATCAGTGATCTGAGGTGACTGCAACAATGGCACAGGTGATCTGCAAAAAGACTCGAGAAAGTCATAGACAAATCTCACTTGGGGCATCTGCAAAACCCTCCAGTCCTACCTGTGGCTGCCACAGGAACAAAGCTTCTGTTCATTTCTCTGAATCTCACTTGAGATTTTCTTATTGGCAGAATCTAAGCAGGAAACTTCTGGGAGGTCTTCTGGGAAACGTAGTTTCCAGACTTTGCAGCCCCTGTGATTGACCCAAGAAGAACATTGAGGGAGAAAGAGAAAAGTGAAAAACAATAATAATATTCTAATTTTAGGCGAGATGTGACCTTGCAATGATTCTCTGAAATGGGTCAGATTGAAATGGGAATTTGGTAGGGCTGGGTCACCCTGGGAGGGACACTGGGAGAGCAAAGTCCAGGAGACCTGTGGAGGCAGAACTATGAAAGGGCCTGAGAGGACAGATTAGAGAGTGTGTGGGACTGTGAAACACATGCCACATGAGGGAACATGGCCAGTACAATGCATAATCTCCAAGTGGGACATCATCCATATTACTATGTTCCATAACTTTCCCTGGAGTACAGAGTATAAATGGAAGATAAAAAGCACAATTAACTGAGAGAATGCCAGGTAGGAGGAGTATTCTACAGCAACCCAACCGTTGAGCTGAGAGTTATTAGAAGCATTCTGCGAATGAAACATTCCTTCATATGAGGCAAATATTCAAATAGCCTGAATTAGGACTATAGTGTTGGTTCTAGAAAGAGAGAGAATTGTGAAAGAAAATTGAAAAGAAAGTGGATAGAACTTGATAACTAAATGGATAGCAGGCAGAGAGAAGAGATCAAATAGGACTCCACAGTTTGTGATCTGGGTAACCTCATGAACGGAAGGAACTGCACATTGAGATACGGAGTGAAGAATAAAAAATGAACTCGTTTAGTTTCACTTTGGATAGACTCAGTATCGAGCCCCTTAGGACGTCTTAATGAGGAAGCCCAGCAGTGATGGGGAGGTGAGGAAGGTTGGCTTTCCCCTGATGGACCAACAATGTTGGCCTTACATACAAATGGCAGCCACAATCACCTGCCCCAGTGATCGTGGAGGCTATAAGATCCATCCATTCAAACAAGCTGCTTCCTAGTCCTGTTCCCTACCTCAGTTTGATGTCTGAAATCCAACTATCAGCACTTCTTAGCGTGAAGAAAAGCCCTTTAAGATTTTGTACTTGTGTGCCTGCCTCTCCACAGCATGGGAGCCTGGGACTGCTGCTTCTGTCACATTTAGATTGAAGACAGTTGGAACACTTATGTGTCCCAGTTCTTACTGGTCTCAAAGCTCAGAGCATGGCCTTGATGAACTGTAAGCTGAAGAAACTGTGGATTCAACACAGGGCAGTGATGGCCAGAGAAGTATAAAGGTTCATAGATTGGGAGAAACTTCTGCAACGTCTATCTTCTCTCCTGCTTTATAATCTCTGTTTTATTTGTTTATTAATAACTTGATTGTTGAAACCTCAGGAAAACCCAAGCCTATTATTTCTCCCATCAAAATGAAAGGAATTCATCAGATAAAAACCAAGAATCCATTAAGATTGAATGGTGCATCTCCATTAAACCATGATTTATATCATAAAACAGATTAATAAAAATGGAAGCACTCTACTGGACAGGAAATAGACAAAAGAATCTTTTAGGGCTCTCTACGGTAACACAAAATAATATTGTACCAAACACAGAGGGAGAAAATAAGAGACAGAGAAAGGTATTCACGGAGAAGAAATCAGGCCTGAAAACCTGCAGCCAGCTAAGTGGTGTGACTCATAGCTCTCGGGTTTTGGTAGACAGCTGAAGCCAGAGAACATTCAGAGCTTTAGACAAACACTTAAATTAGCCATCCTGGTAGCAAGGGCTCCACTGTAATGGCCTGTCCTATAGATCATGAGGTTGCTATTGGTAGAGTTCAACAAAACCACCATGGGTCAAGTAATATGTTCTATATCCCATATAATTCTGGAATATTTCAGACCATCAAAGAGCAGAGGAAGAAACCCTAAAGCAGTGATTTCTCACACTCTTCACAACTCTAGGACAGTGTGGGGCCTAGAACCTTCCTGAATTTCCTAGTCAGGCTACTGTTGTTTTTATGTATTCCATTCATTTATGTAAACATAAAGAAAGGTCTTTGCTCAAAGACCATTTGGAAACAATTGGCTTAAAAGATTAGTACATTGGACAGAATTAGATGTTAAGTGGGAACTAGATACAGAAAAGGGCACAAGGAAAGATTGTCAGTCACACTCCCCCGAAAAAGGGCTTGCTTCAGTGGTGTGACATAGCCAGCTCCACCAGCTCACAAGAACAAACAGTACACAGCACTCATGACTCCTCCCAGTTCAGCATCTGGTGACTCTATGTTGGGATTTAAAATTGGCCATGATGCATGGACACCATAAAAATTGGCAGATGCCACAAATCACGGCTTTATTTTCTGTTTTTTTGCTTTTTATTTTCCCTCCAAAGAACCATTTATAAATCATTTATCAGCATACCATTAGAACTCAATCCAGAGATAACTTGGCCAGCAAAACAGTCAAAGCCCTGGGAAGCACTAACCAATGACTTTCTGGGCACAGTCAAGTTAAGGATTGTGTAGAAGTCTATAGATTCTGGAAAGGAGGAGGAAGAAGTCATAGACGTGGCTATACACAAGGGGCCAGGGAGTCAACAGGCAAAGAATTGTTTGGTGTGCTGGCACTGATCACACCTGGAGTGGGGGACCTTTCTCATTTGAACTTGGACTCCTGGAATGTGCCAGAGCCTTCCTAGTTGGCACTCAGAAGGACAGATGTGCAGGGCCTCTGACAGCTAATCTCTGCTTCCACTGGAGTCCAGAAAAAGAAAAGTGGCTTCAACATGCATTCCTAGAACAAGGGTCAGAGACCCTGGGCTCAGGAGGCTGAATGCAGCACCCAAAGTTCCTTCTGACACCGGTCATCTGTGATACTTGGGGGTCCTGCCTGGCCAAAGTAAAGTTTGGAAATCTCTTCTTCTCCCTTCCTAGGCTCTAAGATTCTTCTGACAAGGGATGTGCTTAACTCTTAAATGGTTTCCAGAAGGAAGAAAGAGGAACAGTCACTATCAAACACAGAATAGAAAGGCCCTAGGGAAAAAAAAACTGAAGGAAGGAAAAGTCTTTCCACTTTGATGGAGAAATTGATTTATGCGGGTGAGTCTGGGGCTAACCCTTCCTTTGCCTGGAAACCCTCCTTGTGTGTTTAAGATGTAGGGGATCAGCTCAGGGGACACACAAGCATGGCACTGTGGAGCAGGGGAGGGCACTTCCTGTTCTAACCAGGTGCCTGGCAATTGCCTGTCATTGTCATGGAGCAGCTAAGTGTGAGAGCAAGGCGCTTGATCATCTCCATCCTGTGACCCATCTTCAAAGGGAACATCATCCCAAAGGCAGCTGCGCATTTGTAGAAGGCGGCACACTCTGCTGATGGCTTAATCCAGAGGGCACATTTTGCTTTCTCAGGAAAAATAGAAGGGTTTAGAAAAAGGTTTGAGTACTGGGTAGCTTTATGAGGTGATATGCAAAATATTTCACCACTAGTGTGATAGGAAGTCTGACCGGTCAGAACAGCTGCCAGACTCCGAGTCAGCTGGATTCTGGAGCTCCCTGGCTGTGCTGGCCATGACCACATAGATACCATGTTGTGGAGAGACCCTGGGATTCTGGAGGCTGGAAAACTAGTGGCTGGGCAGCCAGGGGACACTCCGGGAGCAAGGGGTAGCACCAACCAATGGAGAAATGTCCCAATGCCTGGACAACCATCCAGCAGCAGGCGGGCCCAAGGGGGAAACTTACTTTCCACTTGCCACTCAGTGTTTCAATACATAAACTTGGCAATCAAGCGTCTGACCTTGTGAGCCTTGCATTGAAGTACAGGAGTCTGGGGTCTGCGTTTCTCATATACATGTTAAATTTCCAGTATTTTCCTATCTCTCTTAATCCTTTCCATTTTTTAAGAGCACCACACTTTGATGTCACTCTGATGACGTTTATTTATGATCTTCTTCAAACTTGCTACGACACTGGCACCTTTAGTCACAATACTGATTCACACTCAATGTTCTATGGTTAGCAACTATCTGAGAAGGATCTGAGTCTGCATTTAGCCCTAAATAGCTACAAATAAGGGCGTAGAAGCAGCATCCCCTTCAAAAGCTTTTTTAGGAAGCATCGTGCCAAGGGTGGTGTGACATGCCCAAGCGGCAGGTGAGGGGAACAGCTAGAAGTGAACAGGAAATTAAGGAAGTAACTGATGAAAGAGTCCGAGTTGTGTACTATAGAGCGGTCTCTCCCCCTTCTTCAGGATGGGTTGTAAGGAAACATTTCAGCGTGTTTATCTGTCTGCCCAACCCTATTTAGCGAAAAGTGATTGCTCTTTGCTTGTTACCAAGCTCAGCTGATACTATGGCAACCAGGCTGCATAAAAGGGGCGGGGGGGGGGGCGGGTAGATGCTGCTTAGCAACTTGAAGATTTTTAAAAGGCAAGTACTCATTTCAACAGTAACAGTTTTTAAAATGCCAGTTTTGAGGAGGAAAAGAGAAGAACATTAGAGAAAGCAAATGAAAATGACACAGTAGAGGAATTAAACCAAAAAATAAAAAAGAAGAAAGGAAAGGAAAAATATGCAGAGAGACATCTGCATGACATCTGTTTAAAGCTCTTTCGTGTACAACCTCAAAGGAATTATGGGAGCCTGGAGAAACTGAGGCTCCCTGGGTGGAGTGATGACGTCCTCAGGGTTGGCCCACCAGTCAGGGGCAAGGCTGGGACTAACGTGCAGACAGCCCGATTTCTAATTCTACACTCTGTTTTTACGGTTCCATGCTTGGAAAAAAGGAACAAGGAAATCTGAGAAAGGGGAAAAATAAAACCACACGAAACTGTCAACAGTATGAAAAGGGATGAGTATCTATTTTTCAGGTAGAAACTAAATAAAAAGGACAAAAAATTGACTTGAATGTATTTTCAAATACAAGTTCAAATTAAGTTTAAACTGTGAAACAATTCATTCATTCATGGCCAAAAAAAGTAGGCACCGGGCAGAAGATACTGAATTTCAGCATTCCTTGAATGAACCAGAGGTTGGCGATTTGTGGAACACACAACATCTGGAGGAATTCCTGGGCCGTGGGAGGACCCAGGGTTGAGGGCATGGGGGGAGCAGCATAGGAGAAGAGGAGAATGAGGGAAGGGGAAAGTCTTGCCCTGACTTGGGAAGAAACCACTCAAGTGGGAAAAACATGTCTCAAGATAGACAACCGAACCATTTCTACCAAGATTATGCAAACGCAAACCAAAGATGGCCCAGGTTGCACCTCCCACTCTTCACTGGCTGATGTTACATTTCCCAGCTTCTCTACCACTCCAGCAGAGAACAAAAATGCTGGATGGCTTGAAAAATAGAGCTCAAACATGGAGTGATTGTGGTGCCAAGCTTGATAGGAATGTCCAAAAACAGGTGACAAGGACAACAAAAAGAAAACAATACACTGGGTCAGGCTAATGTGTGTGCTGAGGCAGAACTCGATAGAATGAGTTGCTGAATATTATTGTGCCCTTTCCTCGAGCAACTCAGGGTTAAAGAGATGCCAGGCAAGCCAGACCAAAGGTCTCAATTAGAGCCGACAGTTTTCAAGCTGGCAGAAGTTTTGCCCTTGTTTTGGGTGCTCTGTAGGAACATGGACGGAGGGGCTTATGGATGAACGAGAAAGCTGGCAGTTTCCTGCGGCCTAGAGGTTCCTTCACATGTCCACTGCACATGCTTCCTGCTGGTTCCTGGCCCTCCTGCCTCCTGCTGTCCTGCAGGGGCAGGATCTGCACCACTGCAGGCTTCCCAGTCCAGGCGCCCACCCCCAGGAGAGCCCATCACTGCCTTCCTGATTAATAACATGGTGCTGACAAGAGAAGTGCTGCTTTGGGTTCCAGTGGTGACAGCCAAGTGAGTCTCCCGCGCTCATCTCCTCATTGTTTCCACTAAATCTTAATTGCCAGGGTGCAGAGGCAGTGAGAAACAGTAAACAGACTGCCTTCTCTTGTACTCACAGTTACCTTAAAGGGTCCAGGTGCTCGTAAGGCTCCCGACTAACCAGATGCCACCCAGCAGGAGTTTTAGAGAGCTGTGAGTTTGAGGTGGGGGTGGGGGTCTCTGGACTTACTCCCATCGCAATAAACACGACATGAGTTGGACTTCTGGGTTCTAGTTCTAAGTTTGTCATCGGCTCCCCCCTCCAGTTATTAGTAGTATCCCTACTATGTGTTCCCATAGTGTCCCTACTATGCGCTCCAACTATACTGAGCTCCATAGGAGTCCCCAGCATCTGTCCCTATCTGCATTCATACTGTCCCCTGATGGATGATGAGGTGCTCACCCCCTCACAAGGCAGCTCACTCCACTCCACCCCCTGCAGTTGTTCATAGTTACCACTGACTTTTATGCAGTGTTTTAAAGTTTTTTCATCCATTATCTCATTGAATGGAAACTAAACAAACAAACAAACAAAAAAACAACACCATCACCCAGTGGGGGTAGACATCAACATCCCATTTCATGAGTAAACAGAATCAGAGGGAAGTCGCTGAGTGAGCTCCTCCAGCTTCAGCTCACCCAGTGAGTAGTAAGGAGGGGTAAGGTTTGGCATAAGGGCCAACTCCAAATCCCTTGTTCGTTTGAGGATTTTGAAACTTGCTTTTCTTGCAACTTCTATTAATTAAACCTAAACCTACCTTTTAGGCAAAGCAAAACAAATACACTCACTCTTTCAAATATTAGCCGTCCAAATATTTGAAGGCAACTACTGGGTGCCAAGGCTGTGTTCCTCACACATTGAAAGTTCACATGGCCTGAGCACAGTGGCTCACACCTGCAATCCCAGAAGTTTGGGAGGCCAGGGCAGGAGGATTCTTTTGAGGACAGGAGCCTGCTGGGCAATACAGTGAGACCCCTATCTCTCCAAAAAAATTAAGAAGTCAGCCAGGCATGCCTGGTCCCAGCTACTCATGAGGCTGAGGCAGGTGGATCCCTAGCCCAGGAGTTCAAGGCTGCAATGAGACATGATCACACCACTGCTCCAGCCTGCACTGCAGAGCCAGACCCTGTCTCTAAATAATAAACAAACAAACACATAAATACAATGAAGGGCACAGAGATCACCTGGGGAGTGTGTGAAGCTGCAGGTTGGGATTGGACACATGCCCCACTACCACACTGGGAGTAGCCTGGCCCCCCACCCAAATCAGTTGCTTAGAGGAGAAAATAATTTTATATAGTCTTTCAAATTAAGGAGGCTTGCCACAGCCTTCTTGTTTCTTGTTCCCCAGAATTTATAAAAGTACCTAACTTACATTGAGCATTTAATAAATCCTGTCAGTGTGTGGGGACAGGAAAGAGGCCCCCGGCCTTGGTTTAGAAAGGGCATCTGCCTCTTAGACATGAAACTTATCTGAATAATGTAGTCACTGTCTTTAAATTGGGAACAAAATGACTCTTTTAGGGTGCTGAAGGCATCAGCTGGGATCACACAGGTGCCTAAGGCCGAGGTGCTCAATACATGTGGTTACGGCTCCTCAAATGCACCCGAACCAAATAAACCTCAAAAAAACACGTGGACACCTATCAGTTGCCAAAACACTGTGTTCTCACTTAAATGAGACAGGACAAATTGCTTCTACTGAAAAGAACACGACGCGAGGACTCATTAGGCCTTTCCCATGGGGACTGGAGCGCGAGGCGGCCGCGGGGAGCGCCGGGCGTGCTTTGCCGCCCCCTGCTGGCCCGAACGGCCCACCCGCGTCAGCGTGTCTGGTCCCTGCGTCGCAGCACTCAGGGGACCCGCCTCTCTGCCCCCAAGTTATGCAACACCAGACTGCAGGCAGGGCAGGTTTAGGGAGAGGAAATCACTGAGCTCATGGCGCTTCGATGAACCCTGGGATGTGAGCAGAGGAGAGTAAGAAAACAGCGTGTGCCTTTAAAGTTGCAGGTGCTGGGCAATGGGAATGAACTTAATTTGCACAGGGACCCTAAAAAGCAAGAAGGATCCTTCTTGTTTCGTGGATGAGGAACCTGAGGCTCCGGGGAGATTGGATGACGTACCAAAATAACTCCACCAGTTTTTTTTTTTTTTGAGACAGAGTCTCACTACGTCGCCCTCGGTAGAGTGATAAAGCGACACAGCTCACAGCAACCTCGAACTCTTGGGCTTAAGCGATTCTTTGCCTCAGCCTCGCAAGTAGCTGGGACTACAGGTGCCTGCCACAACGCCTGGCTATTTTTTGGTTATTCTTGTTGTTGTCGTTGTTGTTTAGCAGGCCCCAGGCCGGGTTCGAACCCACCAGCCCTGGCGCGTGTGGCCGGCACCATTACCACTGAACTACGGGAGCCGAGCCAGTGCACCACTTTTTGAATTGGGGCCGTTTTGATTCAGTTACCAGGTTTCTACACTCAGTCGTGTTGCGTCTCCATACCTTTCCCTTGTGAATGAGAGGTTGACTAGGGTGACCTGCATCAAGCCTTTTTTTTTTTTTTTTTACCACGTGCTATTGTTGCACGGAAATGGGGCTACTGGGTAAAAAGCACCAGGCATTTCTCTCAAGCAAAGCTACTAGGGCCAATGCTCATCCACATGGTGCAGCACCGAGCGTGCCAGATTCCCTGCCTTTTTCTCCATGGGCTGCCCAGCTTCCACCCTCTTCCAAATTGTGTAAAGGCTTAGCGATGTGTTCTCTAAACCTTGAAATGTACTAAGGGGTCAGCTTTGACTGCCCAAGGTATACTGTTTATTTTGCGGAGAAAGGGATATTACAAACTTAGCATGTTTATCTCATCTCATCAGGGTCCAGGAGAGATACACATTTGCATATTATCCAGGGAGAGTCCGTGAGGTCCCATTGAAATTGCACTTAACCATTTAGTCGGGCAGACTTGTTCTCAATCTGAGAGGAGCTTGGTTTGGTTCTTTCCTGGAGTGAAGAGAGTGAACATTTCAGCCTGGTGTAGTTCGGATACTGACTTAAGACATTCTTCTACTTCGTTGATATTGTCAGCTCATAAAATATTTTAAGGATCTTTTTCCCCCATGTGGCTATGCCTCTCACACAATTTAACAGGAAGTTTCATATTTCAAAAGTGCACAAACTAGAAGACACCTTGGAGGGTATGCAATCTTTTTATTTTGTGGATGACAATCTGGGGTATTTGTCCAATAAGGATAATTCTCGAGAAACAACATAAAGAGATGACTGAGCATCTTTCCCCAGACTTTGGATAGTACCTTTCAGGCATTGGCAGAAAGCCATAGGGATAGCTGAGTCAGCACAGCCTCAGGACAGGCACCAGAAAGTTAGGATTCAGCCCATTTATCACATGCACCAGCTAAAAATGTCAGGTCTAGGGATAAAAATACATTTTCTGGAGCTCTCCTTCAGGATGGACATGGTACCTGGAGAGCTACTCTGGTCTCATGAAAACACTTCACTTCACCCTATGTAAAAAGGTCCCAATGATGTCCACCCCTGAACTGATGATAAAATACTCCCCAAACCTCCTTAGTCAGAGGCAGCCACTTTGCAGCCAGAGACTGCATCTGGCAGGGTTTCCAGACTCACAGTACATGCCAAGCATAATTGAATGTGAGTATGATAAACAATGATGGGCCACTGATTATCTGTGCTGCCTTTGGGACAGGGGTTCCCAGCCATTCTGGAATTGTAGGAGAGATTTGAAGGCCAGTGACATGCCCTGAATGCTGTCATCTCATCTCATCTTAAAGAAAACTCCCATTCCTATGCTCTTCAAAGTAAAAATAAAATAATAATAAATAATAACCATTTCACTCTTTTTCCTTATTAACATGGAGCTTCTGTGGTTCATGTTTTATTTCATACTGTCCAGAGCAGTGAGGAAACTACACGAGGGTAGAGTTGGGCCAGCACACAATCATCCTTCTTCAGATAGGGAATGTACCACCCCTGGGGCTTGGACTGAGGCGTGAGTGTCAGGAAGTCTCACAATGAACTTGGCCCAATGTTCCCTCCAGGACCATATTTGTAAAGTTTTGTTTTCTGGGAGCAGGTGGGAGAAGAGAAGACGCAGAAATATTATGACATTACAATTACATGGATTTTTAAGATAAAGCACAAGATTTTAAATTTTATTTACAATTTTAAAAATATGTTTAAATTTTAAACAAGATTTCTGTTTGCACCAGGTTGTATATCCTGCTATTGGCCTCTGATGTCTTGAGGGCCCACATATGGAAAATATAAAATTAGATAATTTATCCCATCTAAACTTTTTGCTTTGAAAATATGGTTTTTATTATACTACGTGTACTATTGCTATGATGACTACTTCTACTTGCTCTACTATTAATTACTACTATTACTACCACTACTAATTCTACTACTGCTAATAAAACAACAACAACAACAAACATGCTCACTCCTTTCCTTGTTTTTAGAAGTTGGAGATGACCCAAAACTCAAGCAGATGGACCTGCTTGAAAAGCCTGAAAATACAGTGGTTCTTTTGACTCCTGCATAAGGACACATCTACTTAAGAACTATTAATGACTAAAAATAAAATAAAATAAAATAATAAAGACCAAATATGCTGACACAGTGGCCATCGGTGTTTCAAGCTACCTAGGTCCCCCATCATGGCCTGCATGATAACACCAGGGAAGATGGGCAGGGCTACTCATGGCCAGTGGCCTTGGATGGGTGATACAGAAACCCTGGGCAGTCCACCTGTGACACATCTGTGATCCATCTCTGGCACACTAGGGGAATTAAACCCTTGTGACAGTTTTTTGTTTATGAAAACCAACATCTTCTCTTTGGTCTGATTCATCCCAGATGTGAAGGAGCTTAGAGTGATGGAGGCCTGAATGTGATAGTGATGAAACAGAGGTATGTAGTTTCCTCCTCTGGGTTCTAGGATGCTACTTGCTGGTGTTTTCCAAAGGTATGAGCCTCAGACTGCTTTTAACTGGAAAAGAACATCATTCACTCATTCAATAAACAGTCACTGAATTCCTACCAAGTATACACACTCTGTTAGGTATATAATGATGAACAACTGCCATCATGTTCCCGCCCACCATGGAACTTTCTTTCCATGTAGACCAGGGAGAGGAGCAAAGAGGCAGGATGCCTCATCCTCTGTAGGATGACTGGAAAGGAGAGTGACATATGATACCTGAGAGCGATGCTGTACTGGACCTCAGGAACTGCAAAAGAACCACAGAAGAGAGTAACGTGACTCAGCTAAGCTGGGTGGGTGGACAAGTTAGATGAGGGTGAGGGAGAGAAGGCTGTAGGCAAAGGCAGCAGAACTGGAAACCCCCAGGTAGCGCAGGACGGTGGAATATTAGGAAGGTAATGGAAAGAGATGAATATGGAGGGTGATGTGATCCAGTAAGAAAAAAGTAATGGATGTTGGGTCTGCGTTCCGGACACAGATCTCTTGAAAACCTTGTAATTTCCTGAATGAAAATTTTTGTTATTCACTGTAAGCCACTGACAACCATACCTGAATTTATGTTAATGAGATGCCTGGGGTGGGGTCAGATTGCCAGAGAAATCAAACAGGTGATTCGAGGGGGTTGGACCTCTCAGCCCCACCCCTGGGAGGGACCAAGAACCGAGCCAATCACCAGTGGGCAATGACGGAATCAGTCTCCCCGAAGAAATTAAACTGTGGTGAAATCCTGAAGCACAGGGCTCAGAGTTCCTGCAGGCTGGTGAACTGGTGAACACAGGGGGATGCCCAGAGAGGCCCCTCACCTCTCACTCTGTGTGGCACTTCTATTTGACTGTTACTGAGTTGTGACCTTAAAATTTACCAGTAAATGTGAGGAAAACATTTCTCTGACTACCACAAGCTATTATAGCAACTTGTCAAGCCCGAGGAGGGAGTTGTGGGAACCTTGTGACTTTATAACTGGTTGATCAAAAGTTTAGGTGACCTGGACTTGGAATTGGCATCTGCAGTGCATTTGGGGTTGGTAAGAAGAGTCTCTGGGGACTGAGCCTATTTCCTGTGGGGTCTGCACCAACTCCTGACAGTGTCAGAACTGAAGTGAATTATAGGATACCCAGATGATACCTAGAGAGTGGAAGAATTGATTGGTGTGAGGAAAAAACTGCACACTTTTGGTGTCACTAGTGTCATGGGTGAAAACAGTTCAGAGATGGAAACTAGAGTTTGCATTACCAGTGACATCCCAGCATAGAGGAGCTGGGCCTTTGCCACCTCAGACACAGATTGTACTGTTTTTGGCTGGATCCTGAGGTTCAACCCTCTGCTGTCACTGTAATTTGTGATCTGGTTTCTTCTGGGACTGTCCCCTAGATACACTTACAACAACTGGACCTGTGAGACTTTGTGTGAAAAAATATAAGGCTGCTGGACTAATGGCATCACTTTTCTCCCAGCTAAGACATACAGCCAAGGCTGTGCCCTCCCAGTCCTCACCCAGACTGAGCCAAGGGGAGGGAAAGAAGTCTGATATCCAAGCTGGAATGCCTCAGAGGAAGCCAGCACTTGGAAAAGTCCCTGTTGCTTCCACTTTTACTGTCTGAATTGCATTCTATCATCTTCACAATGTCAATAAAGTGTATCACAATGTGTGTGAGAGACAGAGTGAGAGAGAGAGAGAAAGAGAGGGAGGGAGCAAGGGAGGGAGGATCTTCCTATGTCAGGAAGTATTGAGACAATGACAGTCCCAGCAGCCTGAACATTTCTGCTCATCCTTATTAAGTTTAAGCCCAAGAAACTAAACCAAAAATTTGAAGATTAAAGGGAGGAAATATAATTAGATCAGAGTGGGATAGCAAGCTCAAAGCCAAGTCATTCATGGAGTCAGTGTTGGAGCCTGTTCTCAGCCTGATGCTGGGGGAGCCACGGTCAAGTTTCTCTTCAAACTCAACTCTTTTGTTTTTTTTTTCTCAGCTAGCACTAACTTAGGAATGTTGATTCTCCTCTTCTTCCTTTACTTTTGGCCTTCAACAAATATTTTTTAGAATGTTCTATGTGCTAGATGCTACGTCAAAAGCTGAAGATGAACTCATAGGCTACTGGTGGTAGTGGTTCAGCTGCAGTGCAGAAATGTCTCATGGTTTCTATAAAGGTCACACATAGAAGTACTATAAGATCCATTAATTACATTCCTAGATACACACTGATGGGAAATAGAAACACATGTCCACACAACATTTATACATGATTACTGTAGAACTGCATAGGTTGATCACCCAAGAGATTGTGACAAACTGGTTGACACATGGAGGTGGTCAACATAAGGAAATTCTATTCATTACAAATGGTGAATATCCAGTCTATGAAAATTAGGTCAACTTAAGGAGGTGTTCAGTGAAGGGAGGTGGTCAAAATACAGAGGTGGGTCAACGGTGGAGGTTGAACCATATTCATTTTAGTCATTATTGTCAAAAAGTGGGGAAAAAGCCCAATGTCCATCAACTGATGAATGACTAAATAAAATTTGTATATAAATAGTCTTTGGAAATATAAGTGAAGTATTGCTATACATATATCTATAATATGGATGTACCTTGAGCTCACATTAAGTAAAAGCAGTTAGCTGGAAAATAACTCCATTTATATAGAATAATTGTATAATTCCATTTATATGAAAGATCCAGAATAGCCAAATCTGTAGCGATAGAAAGTTGATTAGTGATTGACCAGGGCTGGAGAGAGAGAGGAGAATTTGGGGGGTGATGAATAAGAGATATAGGATTTCTTTGGGCGGGTAACAGAAATGATCTATAAGTGAGTGGGGTGATGATTTACTCAACCCCACTGAATAGTAACTTTAAAAGGATGAAAAAATATGAAATATGTTCTAGGATTTAAAAAAAAAAAGACACTTGGATTCTATCCCAGAGGGTTTATTTTGTAGCGGTTCTCATTTGTCTTCCTTGTGGGGCACTTTAGAGACTCCAGAGCTCCACCACGGAATGCTGGAATCAGAATTTGTGGATCTCTATGCAGCTGTGTAGACCTGCACACGGCTGCATCAGTCTGTTCAACCAGCTAGCTATATAAACGTATATACATTCTGAGATATGTGTATATATACGTGGATTGACAATGAAGTTCAGGAACTTGCCAGTGTGTGCTTATGTTGGCATTCCTGTACCAACAACTTGGTAAGGTTTCATAACCTTGGTATATTAGTGTCTCACAGCTGTGTTCGTGTCAACGTGTGATGGTGTCTTGTTGAGTGGCATTCATTATCGTGGTTGCATGTTTTATGAGCCATCATGAGAATATCAGGGCTTGAATTAGAGCAATAAACAAACATGTGTAAATTTCTTGTTAAACTTGGCAAGAGTGAAAGTGAAATCAGGGACATACTAGTCCAAGTTTATATGGATAATACCAGGAAGAAAATGGCAGTGTACAAATGGATTAAACATTTTTCTGAAGGGAAAGTATCACTGAAGAAGAGATGTCAAGGGAGCCAGTAAGAGCAGAACCGATGAGAAGATTGCAAAACTTTGTCAAATTGTGCATCAAAATTTTCAGCTGACTGTGGGAGGCATAATATCAATAGAGAAACTGTTAAGAAAATCTTAACTAAAAATCTTGGCCAACAACTCATGGCTCTTCATGACAATGCATAGCTCACTGTCTTTGAGGGAGTTTACAGCCAGTAAACAAATAACTATATTGGAACATCCTCCCTTCTCACTTGATCTGACAACCAAAGACTTTTTTGCTTTACTGGAAGATAAAAGGAATATTGATAGGAAGATATTTTAATGAAAGTCAGGACATCAAGGGTATGATGATAATAACTTTGATAGCCATTCTAGAAAAAGAGACTTTTTTCTAGGATGAATTTTAGAACTTAATTGTGAGACATATATATATTTCCATAAGCGACTTTGATGTGCAGGTACGGTTACACCTTCACCTATTGGTCTTCTAGCAAAAACAAATGAACAAAAACTTTAAGTAACTGCCACTTTTCTTTTGGACGACCCAGTAAGCAAAAGGAACTTTATCTTCTTTCTTTTCCAATTTTATTCAGCTTGCCTGCCTTTGACATAACTGATATTTTCATAAAACTCGCCACTGTTTGTTGCAGCCCCTATAGCCTATGGCTAGGAGGAGTGAGAGTTATAAGAAATACCTGTATTGCTCAATAATGAAACACCTGGGTGGAAAGGGCAGAGAGAGGGATTTAGCGCTCCTAACAAGCATGAGAGCTCACGCGATGAGAGCAGTGGTAAATCAGCAGTCTCTACACCTGTGGTGTTGAGAGGCATGAGATTAGCTTTATATTAGGCTGGAGAAGAAGGCAGTTAGGGAGCATGTGCATTCTATCATGGACCCACTTACTCTGACTCTGTCTCCTCTCCTGCCTGCAGAATGCCACCATGGTATCTCTCTGCTGACAATTACAAATTTCTTCTAAAGACTAAGATCTATCAGACTGCTTTATTCTCTCTAAGACTCACACTCTCTTTCTCCCTCTCTCTCCTGCTAAAGTAGAGAAGCTACTCCAGGCACCTAAGAGAAACTGAACCTGAGCAAGGTAACTTAGCAGTCCACATCTGGAACCTAGTTAAGCCAGGCCGAGGCCTGGCCAGTCCTGGGCCCTGGCAAGAAGTGTCAGAAGTGACATGTGACAACTGTTTTCTTTTTTACCATACTAATTTTCTTAGCAGTCAAACTAGTTCTTAGTTGTATTGTGATTCCTGGGAGAAAAAAGGAAGAGCAAATGGATGGAGTAGTCTCTTAGCATCAAATATAGTTCTTAGGATCTGAGTTGTGAATACAAAAGGTTGATTAAAAACTAAAATCAGAATGGTGCATATATGTGTATGTGCTGTGGGTATAGAATACAGCCTAATTCTTGTAAAATGTGACTACATCTGTTTGCCTAAGATACATAGATCAATCCTAACCTTAGCCTTGGATTCTGGTACAAGTTTAGATTCAGACTGACATTTGAGTAATATTGTTCTTGCTTAGACGGTGGAAAAAGAGAGAAGGAAGTATAAAAAAAGAAGTGAGTAAAACTTAAGTAAAGACAGCGTATTTCCAGTTTCTTATTGTTTGTAAATTCCATTTTTAAAGCTATGAAAGCTCATAAGAAACCACAAAGTTAGGAAGTGAGGAGAAAATCGAGGTAGATTTCTGTGTGCAGTTGGCCAAAAGAAGAGGAAAATTGTAAGTGGCAATAAAAAGAAAGATTTATCACAAGAAGGACAAGGTGGAAAATTTGAGCCTGGACTAAAATGTGCTGCTGGGAAAATGCGTATTACCAAAATTGACATTAGAAGAAGTAGAAATCCTAAACAGTTCAGTTACCTTAGAAACATACAAATATTATCAAAACATTATCTCTTGGAACAGCTTGAACTAATTATCTTTAGGTGAATTTTTTCAAATCCTTAAGGATGTAATTTCTGTTTTCATAAATATTCTCAAAGCATAAAAAAATGCACACCAATTTACACTAACCTAATTTATAAAGCCAGAATAATTCTTTTACTAAATCTCAAAACATCTCATTTCCCCCTCTTTTCCTCCCTCTGTTCTTTCCTTCCTTCATTCTCTCACACACAAATATAACCATTGACCAAAATCAGCCAGCAGCTCAAAAATCCCACCAGATATATAAGGGAATTAAATTTTCAACAGATAGAAAAATAATAATTCATCATAACCCAAAACATTGTCAAAGTTTAAGAAAACATAAAAATATAGCATGCTATATTAGCACGTCATGTAAAAAAATTATCAGTAAATATGAAAAGGCATTCAATAAAATTTAAAAACCATTCCTTCTTAATATAGAGAGGAGGAGAAGTATTCTCAAAAACATAAAGAACATTCTCCTCAAAACAGGCATCAGAACAACAGTGCCAAGTAGAGCCTTTACTACTAAAATCAAGTCCTAGAGTAGTGAGCACACTATCATCATGATTAACAGTATTTTAATATGACCAATATATAAATTCATAGAACTGAACTATCCTTTGAATAAAAGGAAAAAGTTATAATTTGTCCAAAATAAATCATGTATGCTCTTTCAGAATATAGAGAGAAGAAAAGCAAAGTAAATAGGTATGAACAAATATATAAAAATGCATTTATTTTTATATACATCATCAGTAATTTAAAATATAAGGAATCTCTCTTCATAATATCAATAAAATCATAAAATACATAGAAATAGTTTTACCTCAGAAAAATCTGTTTGAATATGCGATGCTAAGAATTAAATGGAGAAGCCTGTATACCTTACTAGCTGGGCAGACAGTATTTTAAAGATTTTAAGCTTTTTAACACAATTCGATTCTAAAATATAAGGATTTTCTTTTTAACTTATTAAAACGATCCTATACTGTATAGAAAAGGTAATAGGTGAAAAGAAAAAAGAAAAAATTAAAAAGGTAAAATAATGACATAAAATTAACCTATCCTCCAAACAAAAACATACTGTGAATTACAATAAATAAAACAGTTTGCTGCTATTGAAAAACATATACAGAGAAATAAATAAAATGATACTTTATCAGTTCATTACGTATAAGATATAAATAAACAACAAAGAAGCCATCTCAAAACAATGGAATCAGTTATACATTGGTTATTCAAATGAGCTAAAATTAGGAAAATTGGTTTGGTGGAGGTCACTAGTTGATCCTCAATATCTACTCTCCCTTTCTTCCCTGGCAAAGGAGACTAGATTTCCTTAGGAGGGGCAGTGTGTCTGGTTAAAAGATTCCATATCCAGCCTTCCTATTCTTGGCTGTGGTCCTGAGAGTAATAGTCCTAAACAATAAGGTACAAGTGGAGATGATGTGTGGAATTTTGAGCAAGGATGCTGCCTTAGCCAGGAGTGGATGCTTTTGTTTTCCTCACTTCTTCTTTACTCCAATGGAATATGGAAATTATGACTGAGCTTCAATATCAATATAAGCCACAGAGGACCTTAAAAAGACAAATCACTAACTGGAGTAAACACACACACACACACACACGCATGCACACAAGCATGTACCTAACTGGAAAAAGAATTAGTATCTAGGATATACAAACAAACCCATATGAATTCATAGGAAAAGAAAAATAATATATAAAATGGACAAAACTTTGACCAAAATAGAAACACAAATATCCACTTAAAATCTAGATTGCATAAATGCAAATTAAAACCATAATGAGCTATGTTATCATGCCATCAGGTTGGTAAGAATTGAAATGCTTTATCAGTTCCAAGTGTTGGTAAGAATAGTGAGCTGGAAGGAATTGAATGGTGCGAACAATTTGAGAAATATTTTGGCATTACGTAGATATTTAGAAAATCACATGCCCTAAAACCTGGCATTTTAACCCTTAGATGTAACCCTTGATGCTGAACATTTGCATCAAGGGACACATGCAAATAATTGTAGAATCCTTATTTATAATAAGCAATGCTGAAAACAACTGCAGTTAAGAAACAAATAAATGTCATCTATTCTTACAGTAGATCATTAAATAGCAGAGAAAATGAATTTCAGTTACAAACATCAACATAGATTAACCTTAAAGTAGAATAGGTTCTGAACATATCACATCATAAAAGAATATATATAAGTGGATTCTATTTATATAAAAGTCTAAAGTAGGCCAAACTGAACAATGTATATCAGATAGGTGGTAAATACTACACAGAAGAGCAAAATAATAGTATCTTCTTTTTGCATTTCTTTTTGCATTTAGCCCCCAGCATCCTAAAGCGGGTATTTGAATATTTCTCAAGAGGCACTTGCCACACTATCATTCCCCAGTATTCCCTTTCCTTCACCTCATCCTGGAGTTCCTACCAAGACTTCTTACTTCCTCTCTCTCTTTCTCCTCCTTTCCCAGAGGTTTAGAAGCTCTGGGACTTGGCAAAGTCTTGCTTTACATGCTACCTAACTGGGAGGAAGTGAGAATGGATAAGGAGAGAGTCATTTGTTGAACAGATTTGGAAAATGGAGGGCACATGGGCAAGGAAATATATTCCTGGCACAGAAACTTTGATATACACAAAGGGGACTTCAGGATCACACAACATGGTGCCTGAGAGCCATACATTTGAATTACAAGAGATTTCATGTAAAATGAGAACAATTGCTCTTCCAACTGCCTTCTCCATTTTTCAGATTATTATATCAGAGTATATTTTGCATATACAAGTTTATCTTGTTGCTTTAGAAGCAGGAAACCTCAGATGCTTGAACTAATCTTGCCCTTGCTGTGAATCCTAACTGTTTGAGATTTCATTACCACTGATAGGAATCTGTGTCATCTCATCACGGACATTGCTTCATTACAGGCAAATTGGAATGAATACTTATTAACCCTGCTACCATATCACTGATCTCGATATAGTTCTTGAGTGCTTTTCAAACATTTAAATGCATTTTTTAAGTTATATTAAGCACATCTTCTTTAAAATTTTGTTTTTTTTACATTAAGCATATCTTAAGGAGTGTTTCTTTTTTAATTTTTGGGAACTTCTATTATTGCAGCAGTTAAAAAATTATGTAATACAAATTAGTAGACACAAATTAACAGTTGACAACCAAGGTGATTTTTCTCCCCAGGGGACATTTGGCAATGTCTGGAGACATTTTTAGTGATCCCATTTGGGCCGGGTGGGTATATAATGGGTGGAGGCCAGGGAATGTGCTACAACACACAGGACAGCCCCTACAACAAAGAATTATTTAGCTTCAAATGCTGGGAGAACAGAGATTGCAAATCCCTGGTGTAGATTTACGGTGAAGATAAAGCTGACTGGTATGCAAGCCTTTTTACTCGTTTCAAATCTTTCTTAGACAATGCACACCAGCTTTCTTGCTCCTTCTTTAGGCGACAGGCTTCTTTCCTATTTATATTTCACCATAGTGGAACAATTCTTTACCTAGTAGAATGTCTTATTTGAGACTTTTCTTTTGGCCAGCCCTACTTCATCTGTTGGCTCAGATGGTAACCAAATTTAGCTGCCTAACTCTCCAGGAGTCACACGGCTAAAAGTGTTTCATTTTCTATCACTGAGGAAATCGGGTGCAGAGACAGAGTGTGTATCAATGTCACAGTGATTAAGGATTTCACTCCTTCCTTCAAAATCCAAACATTTTCATTTTCGGAAGCAATCTAGTTGTGATAATTTTGGATAATGAATGAAAAAAATTCTAATTTAAAATAACCGAAAATCCATGCCAGTGTTGGTTCTCAGACTGTAAGTGAAATAATCAGAGCCCCCACAGTGGCTTCAGAAAGACAGTTGCACTCAGCCTAAAAAATCAATTTTTTTAATTAACTCTTTCAAGAGGTCTTCCAGAATATATGGCTGGGTCTCAGTGAAAGGAATACTGCAGGTCATGGAAAACAGATAGAAGGTCAGTAAGACGTTGTCTCATCCAGGGTCTACCATGTTATAACTGCTGGCTGGGCAGTCATTAAAAAAGTATTATGCAAAAGACCCATGAGACAGTTTATTAAAATAGTGCAGATTCCTCAGTTTTGCCTTTAGAAATCCAGATTAATAGGTTAGGGATGGAAGCCCAGAATGCTTCACAAGCACCCCAGGAGGGAGATTGAGAAGCCTGCTTTAGAATGACACGCTTGTGTTTCCTTCCTTGGCTTGTCAGTATGGTATTAAAGGAATTTCTCTCTCATGCCTGTTCATTAGTGCGGAGACCAGTAATAATGATTTAAAAGTAATAATCTTGTTACTTATTAAATCATAGCTGTGTACATTAATGCAATCATGGGGTACAATGTGATAGTTTTATATACAATTAGAAATATTTTCATCGAACTGGTTAACATAGCCTTCACGGTATTTCTTTAGTTATTGTGTTAAGATATTTATATTCTACATGTAGTAAATTTCACATGTACCCTTGTAAGATGCACGGCAGGTGTGGTCCCATCGATTACCCTTTAACCACTGCCATGGAAGTGGTTGGCCTGGGTGCCTGGTCTCTTTTGCCAAGGAAAAATCAAATTAGATGTTACATGTGAAATGCTTTCTGAATTGTAAAGAGGAAAATAAGCCTATTTTCCTGTACTAAGCAAATAGTGGTGGCTGCTTATACAACACAATGCCTAGCAGCATGACTAAGCAGAGAAAAGCCTAGAATATCACTGTGTTGTTCACTCTCATGTCTTTATTTATTTTTATGCCACTTTTTTTTTTAGTTTTGAAATTTATGTTGTTTTGCTATATGTATACCATGTGTAGTGATCAAATCTTAGTGTAGGGGACATTAGAATTTCCTCTTCTAGCTATTTTAAAATAAATAATATGGTACATACTATTAACTATAATTTCTGTCCTGTTCAGATATGGTTTGGATGAGGGTCCATCCAAATCCCAGGTTGAAATTTGACATCTGGTGTTCGGTGTGGTGTCTGGTGGGAGCAGTTTGGGTCCTGGGTGGGGAGTGGATCCTTCATGAATGGCTTGGTGCCCCCCTTGAGATAGTGAGTTCTCACTCTCAGTTCATTCCAGAGCTGTTTGTTTAAAAGAACATGGGGGGTTTGATCCCTCTCTCTTGCTCCTGCTCTCACCATGTGACATACCTGTTACTCCTTTGCCTTCTCCCTCGAATGGAGGCTTCTTGAAGCCCTCAGCAGAAGAAGAGGTTGGCACCGTGCTTATACAGTCTGCAGAATGATGAGCCAAATAAATCCCCTTCTCCATAAATTACCCAGCCTCAGATCTTCCTTTAGAGCAACACAAAATGGACTAACATACATATTATCCGATACTAGAACTCATTCCTTCCCACTTTGATTTTGTGCCCATGAACTAACTTCTCTTCATCCCCTCCTTCCCCACTTTCCTCTCCAGACTCTCTTCCTCTATGAGATCTAATTTTTTATTATTTTTTATTATTAAATCATAGCTGCGTACATTAGTGCAATCAAGGGATACAATATGCTGGTTTCATATACAATCTGAAATGTTTTCATCAAACTGTTTAACATAGCCTTCAGGGCATTTTCTTTGTTATTGTATATGTTTTTGTTTTTGTTTTTTTGACCAGTCAAGTTAGTGGCATGTGGATAAATTCCCATAG
>CAUYON010036512.1:0-41300 GCA_963573935.1 Arctocebus calabarensis
TGGTTTTATTTGTTTTTGTGTGTGTGTGAGAGACAGAGCCGCAAGCTGTCACCCTGGATAGTGCTGTGGCATCACAGCTCACAGTAACCTCCAATTCCTGGGCTCAAGCGAGTCTCTTGCCTCCACCTCCCAAGTAGCTGGTACTACAGGCGCCAGCCACAATGCTCAGCCATTTTTTGGTTGCAGCCATCATTGTTGTTTGGCGGGCCCAGGCTGGATTCGAACCTGCCAGCTCAGGTGTACATGGTTGGCGCCTTAGCCCGTTGAGCCACAGGTGCCGAGCCGCTGATTCCTTTATGCTACACATTTATAACATTTTGTTCAATGCATTTAAAAATATCTTGTACTATTCTTCATTTCATTCCTACATACTTCAGACTGCATCTTTGGAAAGTATGATCATTTTCTTTTATAACCACAGTACCATTTGCACACCTAAAATTAATGTTACTCATAATCATATTTCATGGGTTGTTTCCAAAATGTTTGCTTACACTTGGTTTGTTTGATGGGGGCTCCACATCTTAGTCATTTTGGGTGGCTGTAGCACCAAAGACTGGGTGACTTAAACAACAACCATGTATTTCTCACAGCCCTGGATGTTGGGAAGGTCAAAGTGCCAGCAGAGTTGGTGTCAGGCTGCCTGCTTTCCATGTGGTCATGGGTGGGAGAACAGCTCTGTTCCATTCCTCTTCTGGTAGGGGCACTAATCTCTTTATGAGGCCCCACTCCCATGACTTCACTGAAACCTAATAACCTCCCAAAGGCTAAAGCCTCCAAATGCCATCATGTTGGGACATTCGACAAGTGAATTTTGGGAGGATGCCAACTGTCAGTCCCTAACACTTAATAAACATACCACTGATTGCCTACCACAATGCCCGGGTAGTTTTTCTATTTTAGTAAAGATGGAGACTCAGTCTTGCTCAGGCTGGAACTCCTGAACTCAAGTGGTCCATCTGTCTCAGCCTCCCAAAATACTAGGATTACAGGTGTGAGCCACCACAGCCTGCAACATGTTTCTTAAAGATGGATCTCCTGACAATTAGAGGTTGAATTCTTATCCCAGGCCTGAGCCATGAGTAAAATACTTTTGGTAGGCAAGCACTCCCACCATGAGGGGGAAACACATTCTCTTGGGAGCATTATTTAACTCCAGTGAAAGGACCCGGTTGGCATTTGTATAAATAAATTTCACTTGTATGAATAACCCCTGAACTCTTTGAATTCTCTAAAGCAAGTGAAGTATCATCCTACATTATTTTAACTTTATGGTTAGAGAAAGTGCGGGAACCTTCATCACACTTGTGGCCATTCTCTTAAGATGGTTTCCTGTTTCAAGTTACACATGAGATTCTGGCATTTTTATTGTGACATAAATTTCACTATTAAGTAGATATGATAAGTATGGTAAAGGGTTCATTCTCCTGCCTTTCACTGAGGTCCAGGCTACAGGTGGACTATGTGCAGTCAGCAAACAAGGGGCATGTAACTGTGTAGATGCAGAAACTATATGCCAGATTAATGAACTTGCTCCCATATCCACCAGCTTGGAGCTTGTGAATGACAGAATCCATAAATACATACATTTCTAGAAACACCAAAATATGTTCTGTTTTTTTGTATAAAACCCATTGTAGAATTTATGTCAGTCACAAACCTTATTATTAACCAAATAATAATAACATAATTAGTTATACTCATGTCCTAATTCTTTGTACTTTTAAAATATTATTAGGCCAACATAAATCCTGGAAGGGGCATTTCCCCATTCTTAATTTATTAACATCACTACTTCCTGATTATTTTGAATCTTTTTAGAGTTGTTTATGCTAATCATTCAAGCTCAGCTGTATATAGTAATGTTCCAATTCCTTTGATCCTATTTCAAGATCGGTTTGTGATCTTCATTGTCATAAGCTTAAAAATATTTAGAAATAACTTTCTTAAACTTTTTCTTACGCTTCGTGAACATGAGCAAGGAAAGCGTGAGGAAAGGCTGCAGTGAGCAGCTGTCTTTCCCCAGTGTCAAACCTCCTGGAAGTTCCTACTGCTGTCCAACCAGCAAGTTAGTCTGAAGAAACTGGAAGGATGAGTTTCTTGTGAATATTACTCAATTGCAAACATTTTTGTTTGGGGACTTACAATGAAGGCCATGAGTTGAGGAAAGGTGCTTTTTTTTTTTTTTTTTTTTTTACTACAAGTCACAAAACAAAACAACTTTGCTTAATTTGACTACTCAGTTGCCGTGTCAGTATTAATGCTATGCAAATACGGTTTGCCCAAAGTTGCTCTGGCATGACAAGTCCCTTGATTTTTATTTTGGTAAAATATGCATGGTGTAGAATTTGTCATTTTAACCATTTTAAGTATATGGTGCAGTGGCATTAAGTACTTTCATATTACTATGCAAAAATAACCACCATCCGTTTCCAGAACTTTCCTTGTCTTGCAAAATGGAAAATCTACCCACTGAACACTGCCCCTTCTTCCCCTCCTCCAGGCCCTGGACAATCATCATTGTACTTTCTGTTTCTATAATTTTTGATTACTCTGGGTACCTTATGTGAGTGGAATTATATAGTATTTGTCTTTTTTGTTTCTGGCTAATTTCACTTAGTGTAATGTCCTCAAGGTTCATCCTTGCAGTAGCATGTGTCAGAATTTCCTTCCTATTTAATAATGATGAATTCTATTCCATTGTATGCATATTCAACATTTGGTGAATGTATTTATCTGTCAATGGCCGCAGTTAGCTTATAATGTTTGGTTTTTATGAATAATACTGCTATCCACATACATGGGTGTACAAATATCAGTTCAACTCCCTATGTTCAGTAATTTGGGGTGTATATCCCAGAAGTACAATTGTTGGATCATATGGTGATTCTGTGTTTAATGGTCTGAGAAATTGTCATATTGTTTTCCTTAGCAGTTGCACCACTTTGCATTCTTACCAATGCTTGTTATTTATTTTTCTTTTGTTTTATTTATTTGTAGAGACAGAGTCTCACTTTATCACCCTCGGTAGAGTGCCATGGCATCACGTAGCTTACAGCAACCTCCAACTCCTGGGCTTAGGTGATTCTCTTGCCTCAGCCTCCCGAGTAGCTGGGACTATAGGTGCCCACCAAACGCTTGGCTATTTTTCTGTTTTGCAGTTCAGCAGAGGCTTGAACCCACCACCTTCAGTATATGGGGCCTGTGCCCTACTGGATGAGCCACAGGCGCCACCCTATTTATTTTTTTTAAAATGGCCATTCTAGTGCGTGTAAAGTGTTATCCCATTGTGGTTTTTATTTGCATTTCCATAATGACTAGTGATGTTGAGCATTTTTTCATGTTTTTATTAACTATTTGTATATCTTTTTAGGAAAAAAATGTCCATTTTTATCAAGAAACTGTTTGAGTTTTTGTAGTTATTAGGCCCTTTGCTTTCGTAGACCTAAGAAAGAATGAAGCAGTTTCATCAGTCAATCAAGCAGCATCTTCTGACCTTGGGAGGAAGGCCTGGCATCACAGGTGCGCTAAAGCCTGTTCAGGCGGCAGTGCAGACAACAGCCCCCCAGTAATGGAACTTGATATTCTCTTGTAATTGCCTGGAATTTACCAAGGAATTTTCAAGGGGCTGAAAATCAGGTTGTGGGAAATAAAAGAGCAAATGTGTCTGCAGATAAATCAGTGAGGAAGACCCCTGATCAGAAAACGCTTCCTTGCCCTGGAATGAATGACTGCACACTGGGTCCTAACTTCTGTCTTCAAATGTGATCTAGCCACAAGGAGGAAAGTAGCTCTGAACAAAACATACTTTGCCACTTAGGGCTCTTCCTGATGAAAGCTTATTTTTTTTTTTTTTTAAACATTTCTTTGAAACTGGGGACTTAACATGATTTAGGCTCCTGAAAAGCCATCGTTAACATGCACTCTTCTTCAACCACAATGTGGACCTTTACTCCACACTCTCTAAACACAGATAATTACCATGGTAACCCCAGTGTTTCACGGCTCTCATGCATACACTTACACCTTTCTTAAAGAAACACAGAGCACAACAATGTAGAATTAAAACAGTAAATCATTGCTAATTTTTTTATTTGTTGTTACATAGTTGTCAGAATTTAGAGAAGAACTGGAAATTGTCATGCACTATCAATTGTACTTGGTCAAAGTAGACGTTTGGCCAGGCCCTTTGACATCCTGCCAGAAAATAGGGTCATGTTTGTAACATTGTATGAAGAATGACCGATGGGGTTTCTAGATTGTTAGGGTCAGGAGACTCTTGAAGTAGAAAATGTCACTAAGAACACAACGTACTGAATAGTACAAATTTTTAGATGACACATTCACTGGGCCGACTGTGTTCAGTTAAGTTACAGTTGTGATTACCCTGAATTTGGTAAAAGTTTGGGCAAACAAGCTTTTTTGGTAGCATCTAATTTTATCTTTGGTTGTATTTGGAAACATGTGCTTTCAGAAGTCTCTCTGTCTCTCTTTTTTTTTTTTTTGGCTATGTAAACAGTCTTTTATTGTTCTGTGAATACTCAATGAGCAGTCAGTAGAATGAAACCCACATAATGCTTTCACCAGGAGTCATCTCTGTGCAGCAAGATGCATCTCTGTGCCCTTTTTAAGGGCAGCAGCTGGGGCATTGGAGACATAGCAAAGGCAAGATGCACAGGCTGAAGATAAGTAATTACAAATGCTTTTAGCAAGCCACCTTTCCTCGGGTTTAAATGTTTCACTCTGTTTTGTCCATATATGAAAAGAAATATCTTTCTGTAATTCTACATGAAATGAGGACTAGCTCTTTCTCCCTAATGGAATGTAGCTCTGATTTCTCTGTCATTAGCCACTCTGTCTCTGGGATACTAATGTTTTGATGAGAGAGAAGAAAGGACCCTCTTCTGTTTGATTGTTTTCTTTTAAATTAAATGTAGTAATAAATCTAACCCAACCAAAATAACTGCTGAACATTTCAAATTAACATAGCAGTGAAGATGAACTTGGGCAGTGCATGATAAATGTTTCCCTGTGCTTAGATTGGAATGCCTCCAAACCCTTAAACTCCCACACCAATTTGGAAAAGCCTACCTGAGGTTTTTATATCCTTAGCCTGAAGATTCATTTTTCATTTGTAAGAAAGAGCCCCTAAGTTTCAAGGACAACCTTGCTATACTTCTGTAGAAAGTACAGAAAGATAATGTTGGAATGAGAATCTTTTTTTTTTTTTTTTAACCTAATGAATATATCATTGGCTTCCATAACTATCACATGAGCACCTCTCTCTGTTTTCTATAATTTAGTTATAACTCTATAAGCCTCAATTTTGTGAGGTCAGAAATAAGCCAATCGGTAATCTACTTATTAGCCTACTATTAGCCTACCTACTTTGTAGGGGATTAAGAACAGATGTGACATCATTCTGACTCTTCCCAGACTCTTGTCCTGTCAAGAATCAGATGCTAAAATAAGACAACTTCTTTGTGAGTCTGAACAGCTAATAGAATGACTGCTCTCTGCTTTCATGTGCATCGGCTAGAGAACTCAGAGAGGAGGTGAGACCTGAACAGGTGCCTGATGGATAGAGTTTGCAAGAAGACCACATGATACTGTGATGAGAATTCAATGAGTTGATGAACCTTCATTAGAAATAATCATGACTTGTTTCATTTCTGTGTTTTCAGAGCCCCAGGTGATGTATAATACAGAGAACTTATCCTCACAGAGCATGTAGTTTAGTTGAGAGTAAAATGAGGGGTGTTCAGTTCAGATGGGGGGCAGATAAAGTCTCCCTCAAGTCTCATGTTTGCCATGGACTCACATGCCACCTGCCTATGCTCTGTCCTCTTGCTTGGAGTGACTGCTTATCCTTCTGATCTAGTGTAAACACTACTTCCTCACTCGGGGACACCTTCTCTAGTATCTCTGGAAAGGTAAAAGTCAACCCCTCATCATAATCCCTTGTACATACTATCCTTTGTGGTTACCAGTTTTAATTTATGGGATTATGTATCCCCTATTAGATTATGAATACCAAGGGTAGAAACCATTGTCTGGTGTTGTTTAATCCTGTATCTCTAGTACCCAGTGTCTACTATCCAGTACTTGTTATGTAGGAGGGGCTCAAGAAATGTCTGATGAAAGCTCCTGATGGGTGGGTTCCCATGGGTGCTGTCCAGGGGTGGGTTTGCCTCTTAGGGTTCCCATGCCCTTCCCTTTTCCCAACTTCTCTTGGGGGTCACCTCTGTCTAGTCCTCATTATCTTACCCTGGACTCTTGCTATCAGCTCCTAAATGTCATTGCTGTCTACGTTTCTGACCTTTTTCATTTAAATAACTGCTCTTGCAGTTAGAGTAAGCCTCTGTGGGGAACTCTGATTGCGTCACTGGACACTGGAGGCTGAAGTGCCCAAGAACTGGGGTGATGAGCTGCTGTTCCGCTGCTCCCCCGGCTCCTTACCTTGTCCTGTGACACCTGCTGCAGAGCCTCTTTGAGCTTCCTCAAATCTCTGAGATGTTTTGTGCTTCTCTGACTTTGCATGTGTCATTCCTCTGGGCTAGAAGGCCTTTGCTTCCTGAATTTTATCTGAAAAAGTCACTCATTCTTCAAGACCCAACCTAAGAAGTTCCTTTTATTATGACTTCCCCAATTCATTCCTTTTGTACCTGTGCTAGGCAGATAGCTCTGCTTTTTGCTCTTATCACGCAGTACTGCAATTATTTGTTTATGTATCTATTTCACTTGCTAGACTGAGGTCAAGGAGTGCACAGGTCATACTAGTCACGTGATTATTCCCATTTAGTCTCCATCATTTAACACAGTGTCTGTCACAATAAAGTAGAACTTTCATAGTTGACCACCTCCCTACACTGATTACCTCCTTAAGTTGACCTAATTTTCATAGACTGGACATGTATCACATGTACATATCAGTACAGTAGGCCTAGTTCCTTATGTTGACCACCTCCATATGTTGACCAATTTGTTACAGTCCCTTGGATGGTCAACTTACAGAGATTAAATACAATTCTATTATATTTTAAATGAATGAATCCCATATCTTAAGAATTTACTAATTTTTTTCATGAGAGTTAGCTTCTCTCCTAAGTTAGATCTCAAGCTTCTGGAGGCAGAAATAGGATTTACATTCTCCTCACCTATCACTCTTGTGCTGATTGCATATAATAAGAACACACAAAATTTGCTGATTGGTTGAATACTAGAAAGCCAGCCCTTTTAAACATAATTCTGTTGAATATAAAATATGTTTGGGGGTTACAATAACATTGGTAGGAAAATACCAAGAAATGTAATTTGTCACATAGTCTTATGAAAAATGTAATTTTAGCAATGCAAAAAGAAAGCCTGCATAGGGGTGATGCCTGTGGCTCAAAGGAGTAGGGCACTGGCCTCATATACCAGAGGTGGTGGGTTCAAGCCCAGCCCCAGCAAAAAACTGCAAAAAAAAAAAAAAAACCCCAGGAAGAAAAAACCAATAAATAAAAGAAAGAATGCACAAAATTCCAGCTGAGGTTCTTAAAGGTTTTATTTGTGAAAATATTTACTCCAATGAGTAACCTCTAATTCAAGTTCATAATTCTTCCCCCTAACACATGTGTTAGGGATTCAGTAACTTGTCATTGTGATGAAAATTGAGATTTCATGTTTTTGAATTGTGAGTGATTAAATGAGCTTGATAAAGGTACCCGTTGTTGAGTATCCAAGAAAAAAATGAAAGAATCATTAGATTTGGGTTTGAGCTGAGTGAGGACTGTTGTGCCAGTGGTTCTTGATTGTGGTCCTCAGCTTAGCAGCGTCACTTAGGGCGGGGGTTAGAAATAGAAATGCTTGGATCTGTAACTCTAAGTGAGGCCCAGCAATCTGAGCTTTTACATGCCTTTCTTGTTATTCTGGTGCACCTGATAGATCAGTATCCCTTGTTTCAGTGGAATTATTTTCTCAATCAAGTGACTTTCCTTTCTCAGCAGAATTCATTCAATCTTCTCTCAGAATGAAGAATATTTTGGGGTAGATTTGATTCATCAGATATTCTGTATGCCTCCTTGTACTTCTACTCTCTGACCTACATTGTGCTTTCTGGCACTGTACAAATGGAATACAATTCTTTTGCATGGCACAGCCTGTTGCCACCATGTGCCTGCTTTGTTCTTGCCCATGGGAAACACTCCTACATCTGTTCCACACTCCATGTGAGATGTTTCCCAGCCTCTGCCTTACCTCCCTTGCATGCATTTCCCTTTGTTGAGATTGAGCATCCTCCTGGGCACCTCAAACTTCATCTGGCCAGTGCAGAATGCCACCTTCATGTAGCACTTCTATCCATATGGGTGAAGAGTGTGTTCATATTTTTGTCTGGCATGATATAGTTGGCTTATAGTGCCTTTTCAGTAAAACAAGAACATATGCAGGAAAAGCCATTCTATGTAGCTTTAGCATGAGCTGCGATCTCTGTTTTGTAGGCTTCTGCTTTCTGGTAGAATCTGAGTTTTGAACCTGGGGGAAGCACTGTAAGATTACCCCTTGCTGTGCTTAATGCTGCTGCTTTTTGGCTTGTTTGCTCCAATCTACTGAGGTCTTCTAGATCTGGAACTTGTAGAACATATTACATAGGGTCACTAATTTACTTGAGAATTGTGCTCACTCTATTTTTGTTTAACTAGAAATGTCCACCAAGATGAGACCATGAGCTAAAACTCTAACATATCACTAGGGACTCAAATGGATCTTATTTTGTTAATTAAAACCCCTTGGCAGTTCAATCAGTGAGAAATCTACAAAGACATATTATTGTTATAACTTTCTAATTTTCCCCACTCACAAAAAAATCACAAAAACTTTATTAAATAGCTGATTGGAATTAAGACACCAAGTATCTGAAACCATCTATTGCTCTTTCAGCCCAATATTCTTGCAAGGGGGTCAAAGTGGGGTTAATTTGCTTATAGTGACTCTACGCCGATTCTAGTGCTTGCTGCTTCCTTTTGAGAGTGTTTACAAGTCTACATTTAATGATTTATTTAAGAACTTTTTTCTGCAGATCAACATAAAACTCTTTAGTTTATAGTTTTAGCTAGCACTCTTTTCCCTGTGTTTCCAATCCTTTGGCACCTCTCAGGTCTCCCCTGTATTAAAATACAATGATTGTATAATCATTTTAATAAAATCCTTTAATACTTTGATTTAATCCATTTGGATTAAAATATACCTGATTTATTTAAATCAGCAGGTAATATTCCTTACTATTGTTATTTATTTTGACTTTTGATACATTGAAGCATTTTTATTTTGCCTTTTTGAAGACCTTCTGTGTGTATTCAGAAATATCTGTTCTACTCTTCATTTTTTCATAGTGCCTGACCCATAATAGGGTCTTAATAATGAATGAATGGAAGCTGAATTATATGCGGACTCTGCTTGCTGGACTTGTAACCCAGTGAAGACTATTTCAGGTATGGGTCACTTGTAATTTTGTAGATACTCTCGTTATCTCAAAGATGAGAGAATATAAATAGACAAAATTTTCTGATTGATTGAACAAAACCAACTGGAGTATCTATAAAATTACAAGTGAAAAAATAATAAATTATTTCATTCATTTTTACTTGCTTTAAAATAAATTAGTTCACACAAAATTCCTGAAAATATCTTAAAGTGCAAACTTTACTTTAAAACCCAGTTCAATTTCATTAACAATAATATTGAATGTTGAATGTTTGTTTCAAGCAAGGATATCTTCATTAAATATGAACTCTCCAGGCTTAAGTCATGTTTTCTGAAATGGAATCTGGTTTTGTGACATGAAGAATTTACCAAACAGATCATAATATACTTCTCATGATATGCCTCTAAGCCAATGGCAGTCAAAAATAAAAATGTTTCACATCATCATGAAATCATATGTTCTGTTCAGTCTGACAGATCCTCATCCTTCCCTCAAATCAATGGCAACAGCTCTGTTTTTCTAAGAATGTTACTTTAATTCAAAGTAATTTACAATGATTTTCTTTTTAAAATTAGCACCTATTTTCCCCATATTCTTATGCTATAATTGAGTTATAGCCTTCATATGAAAGCTATAAATTAGCTTCATAGTAGGGCTGATTACACTAATGTACTCAGATATGATTCAACAATTAAAAAAATAAAAAAATAAAATTAGCACCTATATCCTCAAACCATGGGCAATATGGAAAATATAGGCATCACAGGCTGACATTCAGGAGAACCTATACTTAAAAGACTTCAAGATTTGTACCTGAAAAAAGAACTTTCTAGACTAGTCAGATGAAAGAAAAAAGAATTGTAAATGTCAATAGTAATACTGAAGTTTCGTCTGTTAAGGATGCCTGTGGGTGGTGGGATGGTTTGGGGATTCCTCCATGTCAAATCCTATAAAATACTGATGGGGGATATGTTTAGGATGTTTTCTTTCCTTAGTACCTTAAAAAATATTTGCTTTCATACTATTGACCCCGCCATCGTGACCAATGGAAGAAGAGCTGTGTATCAGGCAAGCTGAGTGGCTGCCCTTGTGCCATCTGGATATTGGAGCTCGATAGGGTCAGGTTGTGGGGAGGGAAGAAAGAGGTGAGAACATGGCGGTGAGACTTTGAATTTTATAACAACTTAAGAGGGTGAGAGGGAAAGGAGGTTGGGAAGAAGGAAGAGAACAAATTAAGAGCTTAGAATAGCTCAGGTTCAACAGAGATAGTTCTAGCCTCTAGTGGCTGGAAAATGTTGGTGGCTGAGTGTTTGCATAGAATACTTGTCACTTTGTCTTGCAGCCACTCCTAGGAATAAACCCATTTATGTCATGGCAGAGGTGGGAAGGCAGGGGAATGACTTGAAAGGTCAGGGAAAGCAGGTCAGTGTTCCCACAACTTGATCAGTGACTTTCTTGCTTGACATGACGTTTCATCTGGGTGGAAACTAAGCTGAGGGAGTGTTGGAGCAGATGGTTTCCCTCAGCTTAAGCTGGACAGGACCCGCAGATAAACTGGGTTTGTAATGGCAAGAATAAAGTGTTCAATTGGTACTCACACCACACACTACACTGGATTCCCATTTCCGGCATGTAATTTCCAAGTTCTTGCTTTGCCTGGTCTTGTTGGTCTGGAAGTAGGGATTCTTTCTACTTTAGAGCACCATCCTTCTCTGAGGGCAAGGGCAAGGGCAGAGGAACTACCTCTCACTCACCTGCAGCTGGTGCAGGTTGGGAGTCAGGGAATCCAAGATTGCCTCCAAGCTGCCCCTTCTCTTTCCAACTCTGCCCCTCTAGGTTCAAGTCCATTTTTGCACCTTATAGAATCTACTCTTTTGAAAGCATTTCTTCAGGTGTGGGAAGAAAAACATTAAGGCAATTAAAAACTGCTAATCTAATATTTACCCCCTTTTTATATTGTGACTAATATTAAGTTAATATTTATATATTATAAATATTATGTTTTAATGCCCCAATCACTGTCTGCATATCGGTTCTGGCTAGCATTGTTGTATGTTTCCTGTTTTGTTATGGAGAGGAGGGAAGCACTAAAAAAAGATCTACTGTTCAACACCCTTGGTTGGCTCCAGGCTTCAGCACAGGTAGTATCTTGAGCAGAGGCTTAAGGTGAGGAGTGTTCAGAGGGTTGAGAGATTGATTTGTTAATCATTCCTTCCTTTTCTGGAATGTCAACAGTGCTGGTGCTGGAGACAGAATTGAACACAGGGTATAATATCTGGTTTGGGTCACAGTAAATTCCAGAAGCATGTGGCAGGGTCTTGGTCTAGCCTATTGTGTATCTCCTCTCTGCATTGGTGGAGGCTGAGCCATGATTTTGCAGGTTCACGTGACTGAAAATGCTGCCCAACTTACATCAGGAGTGGGCGTCTCTGCTTCCAGCAGAAATGTCTAATTTCCCAACTTGCCAAATGTTTTCCCAGCCCCTGACTGGGCAGGCTTTCAGGATCAGCACAAGACCTCTGAGAAGGAGAAGCTGAATTGGAACAAGTAAAATTTAAGTGGAAGAAGTTGTGGGAGAGGGCAAAGACAGGTACAGATTGTCCAAAATTCTGATGTTTTGTGGAAACGTCAAAAATTGACAAGCCCCCCAAATGTTACATATTCTAAAAACATGTAAATCAGAATAACATTAGATACAGTTTCTATGCATGCAATTACAGGTACTTTTCCTGAAGCTTATTCAGGATGAGAAAACAAAGAGATTTCAGACCAGATTGGGTGTGTTCAGGGTGGTATGGCCATAGATAGAGAAAACAAAGAGATTTCAATGACTGTATAAGCAGTTCCTCTCTAACGCAACAGTGAGGGAAGTTGTCAGATTATTTTCTCTTGTGCATAGGCATCCCTGTCTAAAAATAATACTTACTGTTTTCCTACTTAGCTCAAACAATTTATTTAGTTAGAAATATATATCATGAAGAGAAAATCTCTTTGGTATCATTCGAATTCTGAGGCAATCCCAATTCACTTAAATTCGTCAAAACAGCATCTTGTTGGTACGAAGCAGGAGTGTGGAAATCACGAGTTTAAATATTTAAGGTGACTGACAACAGTACTAGCTTAGTTACTCTCTGTTACAATGGACAGTGTTTTATAATGTCACATCTCACAGAGCACTGAGATTTATATTGCGACCAATAGCACAGCGGCAAATGGGTCCTCGGGACAGCAGCCTGTACTTCCTTAACACCTTTGTCAGGGGATCATGGAGCAATGTGCCACATGGTTTTAAAAGTTTGAAATGTGCTTAGAGTTATTTAAGTCCTGTTATTTGAGTGACATGAACATCAACGGTAATTGGCTAAATCTTTATTTACTGGGCAGCAGTAAAATATTGAGGAGACACCAAAATACTCCTTTGCATGTAGAAGGCTCAGCACAGAAAACCACAGGACTCGGGTCAGGGTGTGGATTTGAGACTTGGACCCAAATCATTTCATCTTTTCAGACCTCATCTTTCACGTCTGGACAAGATCCTTACGGTATCCTTGGTCTCTGAAATTTCATGATTCTATGAATTCTTAGCTTCCTCAAGGAGGTGGTTCTGCACACAGGCTTACTCTCTCCCTGCTTAGGGGAGCCGCAGAAGGAAGCGTGTCCATTTGCCATCTTACTCCTCCACTAAACCGTGAACTTCCTAAGGGCCACTGCGCTCCCACACGAGTGTGTTTCTGGCGTCTAACAGACAGGGCCTCAATAATGAAATGAAAATAGTCTTTTTTTCTTTCATTTTTAGTCAATGAGTAATAATTGTACATGTTTATGGAATAGAGAGTGATGTTTTTGTATGTGCTTACAAGGTGGAAAGGTCAAATCAGGGTAATTAGCACATCACTTCCAACATTTATCACTTCTTTGTGTTTTGAATGCTCAGAACCCACTCTTCTAGCTTTTGGAAAATTTATGATAAAGTCAATAAGCACTTGTTGAATAAATGATTACCCTGCAGCTAATTGGAGGCAGGAGCAAACTTTTAGGAAAAACCTTGAAGGACAGGAGGGCGTGCTTCTTTTTTTCTTTTCATTTTCTGGCTAGAAAATGATCTTGCTTGTTCTTCTTTTAAAGATGAACTTTTACTCGCTGAAGACTTAGATCCAAAGAGAATATTAATCTGAACATAACAAAGTGTGATTTTTACAGGCTCTGGACCACTCAGGGCCCAGCTGTTTCTTTTTAATGGGGATGGATTTTCCTCAATCCCCACGCTCTGCCAGAGGGGTTCCTGCTCTCCAACACCCTCTTGCAAAAAGACTTTTCTTTGTTGTTTTCTCCTCACTTAGGAATAGGTTGAGTTTTATTTAAAAGAACAGACTCTCCCATAATCTTTTAATGGTGGCCAGAATGGAGACTTTATCATTCTTTGTTGAAATCTGCAACCTCTTTAGAAGTCCAGTTAAAATGTCTCTCAGTTCATCGACCTTTCTGGTTTTCCCAAATCATAATGCCTTCCTTGTCTGAATTGCTGTCACACTTGTGGATGTGGGACATCTCTTCTGCGACTAATCCCAGATGAATCTGAGGTAGGTCCCATCCCTTTTGCCAAACCTGATCTCTCCAGGGCAGACGCTGGCTGTATTCACGTCCCACACTGGCCTCTAATAGGTATTGGTTGGATGTATGATTGAAATTTCTAGGGAAGCTGAGAAATGAAGTCAGTCTTATGCCATTGTGTCAGGTAAATCATAGACTTCTAGGGATGAGAGATCGTATCATCCAAACTAACCATTTCATGTTCTAGCTTCATTTCTTAGCATGTCTTCTCAGTGAGGTGGAATTCCAGGACTTCGACATGGCTAAGAAGACTTGAGAGATTTTCAACAGCACCAAGAGGTGCTGATGCAGACACTTTTGGATACTATTTCCACAGCATGGAAAGTAGCAGAGGAGGCTTAGCCAATGAGGATCGTTTAAATTTGGAGAGATCTGTACATCAACTTTATAGCAATGCAGCCCTGTTCCTCTGTTCCCTCAACTCCACACTCAGCATTTTCCTTTACCGTTGTTTGGTCTCCTGTGTCAAATAAGGCACCTTTTATATTTAGCACAATAGGCCCTGTGTCAAGTTTGTCTGGTCCAAAGTGCTGTGCAAACATTAACCCACCTGCCTCCCCTGACCCCATGTTGCCACCCCTGTTTAAACATGTAGTTATCCTAGATAACTATGCAGCACAGTCGCTGGAGGAAATTGTAGAAAGCACAGGAGAGTCTAAATAGCTGCTAGGGTGTGCTGCGTGCTGATGGTTCTCCAGTGTTAAAGGTCTTAAATCCTGATTGTTTACAGTTCAAAAGTCTTCCGGAGAGATGATTGAGGGCAAAATGCATGAAATAGGAAGCGGCTGAATGCCTTGTAGGAGATGAGGGCTTTTGACGATGGACTGTGTAAAATATTTCAAAATAGTGGTAGCCAAAGATTTTATTACCAAACTAGAATTAAGCAACAAATTCTTGAGACTCCATAAATCAAAAATTACCACTCCCCCCAAATAAAAATATCTGGCTGAGTTTTGGGGAGTGAAGACATTAATTTATCTGAATGACATGTTGACTGTAGCTTGTTCTGAGGAGCCTGGTCTCCCCTCTTCCATCTGAGAGGTCTTGCTCATCCCCCCTTTCTGCCTTTGGAATTCGTAGTACATTGTAAAAGGTCCATTCCAATTCTATCACAAGGAATGGAATTTGAGGAGTTCACAGTTATTTCAGCTCTCTGAACTTACAAAAAACATTTTTATAAGAGAACTGTATGCTATCATCAGAAGAATTCTTTAAAAATTCAAAAATTGTAATTATAATGAAAATTAAGCCATCTCCTCAAATTCTTTTCTCTTATTTGTGTACAACTTTTATCCACTCAATTCAGTTCTGTGGGCTGTTTCCTCATCTGTAAAATAGAATATATTTGATGACCTTGTGTATTAATGTCTCATTATTTGGCCATTTATTTAATATCTCAGTTACTGTAACATTGGGTTAAAAATAATAGTTGAAAGAAATAAAATTAGCGGTCCTGGTCCCAAAACTTTGAATTTTTGTATATTGTCAGTATTTTCATCTGTAATGCTTTAAGGAAAGATTACGGCAACATATTCAGATGCTCTTTGCTGTCTGTTTTCCCTATGTGTATGTGAGTATGTATGTGTAATTGCATTTGTGACAGAGGGAGAGAGAGAGAGAGAAAGGGTTCATACATTTCTTATGCTTCGTAGAAAGCAGACATCTTCAACACATCTAACGGCTTAAGTGTCTCTTAGAGCAGCTGTCTCCAATGTTTTGACACCAGGGACTGGTTTTTCCATGGAAGACAATTTTTCCACGGATGGGGTGGTGGTGGTAGTGGAAGATGGGGGATATGACAGAGGCTGTGTTCAGCCCTGCCATGATGCTGGTTCCTGACAGGAACGATACTATTCTGAAGCCTGGCTATTTGGGACCACATTCTTAGAGTATTTACTGTTTAAATGGGACATTTTAACAGGGAACACTTAAGGAAATGGCTCAGAGTTAGTGGTATTTTCCAAATGAATGAATATGACCATTTTAGTCCTATTTTTTGTCTAATAAGTAAAACGTAAAGAAGTGATTGTCAGACAAGATAAATAGCCATTGCCATCCACATCTTTTGAATAGTCTTTTTAGTGGATCTGATATACATTGCTGCTTCTCAAAGGAAGGCCATGAAATCCCAGTGTTGAGGGACAAGGATGACACATGCATCATGAACTTTTCCTGTTACAGTGAGAAATGGGTCTGACATTTAAAGGCTCTAAGCATTGACGAGATCATGGCTGTGTCCAGCCTTCCATACATTCCTCTTTGGCAGAAACGGGGAATAAAAAAAAAATCCTCTGAATTCTAAAATACTGAAGTTCTGATTTTCCTCTATCATTTCTCCAAAGCTTTTTTAAAAATTCCAATATCCAGTTTTTTCAAACAAATGTTTTGGTGTCACTTCCTGCTTTGATATATGCTCAGAGTGTAATCAACATGAAGAGGAAAATGTGATGAAATTCACAAGGGCTGACTCCTATGGATGGGACTTTCTGAATTAGAGACTACCCTGTAGATTACATCTACATTTATGCAGCTCTTGTAAACTGTCAGGCAGATGTAGGGCTCCGTTGAGTTCCTGGCACATACCTAGTTTCACATTTATATGGTATTTTTCTACCTAAGAATGTTGATAAGTGAAGGAATAATGTCAATGATGAAATGCACATATGATAATATTTATATACAGAAATGTCCATGAATGTTAATAAATCTTCAAATAAGGATTACACAAATGTGGAAAAACAGATCTTTTGCTCGAGTATCTCTTTCCACTATGTAATAGCAGATTTTTTTTCTGCTTTTCCCTTTGTGTTCCAAGTAGATTTACCCCAAGTTCTGTTTGTTAAAATTCTCATACTTTTTCACTCTTTCAGAATAGGTTTTATCATTTTTTAACATAAATCATAGTTATGAAATTATAATTATGAAAATAAAATTATAGTTTGAAGCATGTAGAAACTTCTCACTATTTCACTGTGGATGACTACACTGGTAGAGAAGAATCTGGAAAAACATTGCTTTCAATTTCTAGTTTTAAAAATTGTTGTTTAACATTGTGCAGTGCAGCTGTACTACTCAAATATGATTTGACCATGAGTCAATCATGTCAGAGATTAGCTATAGTAGAAGCATATTACAAAATTATTCTGGGGAGTGACCTGAAGTGAATGTCTCACCTTTTAAGTGGGCAATAGTTTTATTTCAGAATATGAAGGTTACAAGAACTCCACTATACATGGCCAGGCTTTTCCAAATCTCTGAGGCTAGGTGAAAAGCATCCTCCAAAATGACATGAACCATATTAGAGTGCATTTAAATGTGTTAAATCAGAATAGAGCTTTTATACAGATTTATAAAAATTATTGTCTACATGGTAAAGTCGACATCTTCAGAGCCTTCATGTTTAAGTTTGCTTTGGATTTAAAAAAAAAATTTCACATGTTATTAATAAATAGGTTTCAGTTGCTTAGTAAGATTTGAGAAGAAAAGGTAATTCAGTTACAAAGTTGTACCAAGATGGAAAACATACTTTGATTCAATGTGAAAAATTGCCAGAATCCTCTTTAGTGTGTTTGCATAACAAAAATAGCCAGTGCTATGAATTTCATGTTTGCCAAAACTGTGACATTCATCAAGGAAAGAAATGGCACATGAACTATTCATGTGTGTGAATTTATGCTCCAAATTGTGAGGTAGTTTGGTGAAGGAAACTACTTTAGAGATTTTTCTTTCTACAGCTGGGATTTGAATTCTCCATGGTACCATGTTGTATAAAACAATTCTTTTAAGGTGGTTGTCTTGAATTTGGAGAAAGGTAAATGTTTTGAATTCTAATTCTTTTTTTTTTGTGTGTGTCTATATTGTATTTGTTTAGATGATGCATTTATTGTGTTGATTTTAGAGTTTTCCCCCTGTCTTTTCTGAGGGAGAAATCTCTACAGTTGTATCTACAAACCACACAGTTTTAGAGTGAGGATATTTTCTTGCTCTTCTTTTCTGTTGATTTCTCATGGCTTCTGAGGGAAGGTGAAATGACTGTTGAATCATGATGTAGCATGTATTGTGCTAAACTGGAGTAACAAGCAAAGATCCATGCCTAAGGTGTGTTGTGACTTTCTCTACTCCCCTTGGCTCTTGGTTCTGACAATAACGTTCAGTGGTGTCTTTCAGGAATCTATCTTAATAACGCCTGAATACATTTTCTAACTTAGGACTTTATAATGATGACAAAACCCCACTCTGACTGAGAAGCACAGTGTTTGTAAATACTTATCTCTAGTGTACTGACAACCGTAAAAACGACAACTGCAAATACTGAGCACATGGAGCTGTTTCTGTCCTGGGCTTTTCTGGAGGCCTTCTTCTTTCCTCTCCGCCCCCTGCTGTTTCCAGTCTCTGTTGGAAGGATCAACTGCTTGTGTGGGGGCATGTCTTCATCCACAAGTGCCTGGTTGGTGTTGGGTGCCAAGCAGGGCTGGAGGCAACAGATGAAACACAGCCCCCATTCTTCAGAAGCTCCCAGGGGTTAGGAGTAGATACGCGGGAGACTCTCTGCACAGCAATGACGTTCTGCTGCAACAGGGCTGCTCACAGGAGCTGTGGGAGTGCTGAGGAGGACCACCTGAAAGAACAGGGGTGTCAGGGACATTGCTGCAGCAGTCAAGCCGACATCCTTAACTGAAGGGGGCTGAGCATAGCAAAATCTCTCAGGTTTGCATCATATTGGAAGAAGTGCACATGTGTTATTACCAGTTAGGGCATTTTGTCTGGAAGGCCACATATCGACTTTGTAAAAATATTACTTCTGTGGTGCCTTCTGTAAGAAGACTGTTTCATGACAGCTTCCCTCTGAGAGGAAGTTTTTATTAAAGTATTTACACAATAGGGATTAAATTAAAATAGGAAAGTTGTTTCTGCTCAGGTCATTTGAGAAAATGCAAAGTGAAATCAATAGATCAAAGAGAAATAGATCTTCATTCAGTCCCATGCTCACTGCAGCACTATTCACAATAGCTAAGGTATGTAAACACCTAAGTGTCCATCAGTGGATGAATGGATAAATGTGGTACATACACACAATGAGATACTGGTTAGCTATGAAAAAGAAATGAAATCCTGCCATTCACGGCAACCTGGATGAGCCTGGAGAACATTATGTTAAGTGGAATAAGCCCAGGCGTAAAAAGGTAAATACTGCATGTTCTCACTCACATGTGGGAGCTAATAAAGCTGATCTATTCTTACAGAAGTAGAGAAGAATGGTGGTTAGCAGAGACTGGGTAGTGGGGGAGATGGAGAGATGTTAGTGAAAGGATACACAAGTAATAATTACAAGTAAATGGGAAGAATATGTGAAAAAGCCCAGCACAGGCGTATATAGAGAGAAAGTAAGTAAGTGATTTCCTAGGAACAGGGGTTGGGGGAGGAAGGGATAAGAGGTTGGGGAAGAGGCATGGGAATGACTGCTAATGACCATGGAGTTTCATTTTTGGGTAATGAAAATGTTCTAAAACTGATTGTGGCAATGGTCGCACAACTGTGTGAATATACTAAAAACCACTGGGTGGTTCTTTAAATGGGTGAATTATATGATATGTGAATTATTTCTCAATAAAGCTGTTTAAAAAACATTCTGGAAAGTTTGAGTGCATGTGAACAGGTAGAAGATGTGACTACATGAACAAAATAAAGATAGAGCCGATACAGTGATTGAGTTATTTAAGCTTTCGTAAGAGGTACTAATTTCGGTTATTTCAAAACATCTTTTCTGGTTTCTGAAATGATTGGGATGTTATACCAGTTATTTAATTCTTTATTTTACAGGTATGAAAATAAAAACAAAGCAATGCAAAATACAAAACTTTCCTAAATCCATTCCTGCCTTTGGGTAGAGAAAACAAAACAATGTTTTTTCAGAATGTTTCCCGAATACTTCATTTTTTGCTTGAATATTGGTCTAAGGTGCCAGGGAAGCTTTATTTTAGTATTTTGAAAACATAAGCTTTAAACTTTTGAGCAAATGTAGATTTGAACATTGTGGCTTTGTGTTAAAATATTTACATTTCTCTTATCAAGATTATCTTAGAATCATACGAATTCTATTATTTTAGTCAATTCTTTACCAGAATTCTGTTTTACTTTGGCTGTACAAATTGTGCCATTCCTCAAATGCTTTTTGTTTTATTTATTTTTTTGATGGGATCTTGCTTGCTCTCCTAGGCTAGAGTGTAGTGGTGTCATCATAGCTCACTACAACCTCAAAATCCTGGGCTCCTTCTCTCTCAGCCTCAAGTAGTTAGGACTAGAGGCATGTGCTGTCATTTCTGGTTAGCTTTTCTATTTTTTGTAGATATGGGTCTGACTATGTTGCCTAGGCTAGTTGTGGACTCCTTGCCTCAGATGATTGTCCTATGTTGACCTCCCAAAGTGCCAGGATTAGAGGTATGAGCCACCGAGCCCAGCCATTGCTTTTTGTTTAAAACACTCCAATCTCTTGCATGGCTTTAAAAAAATAGTTTCTAATTTTTATGAGTGAAGCTAGTTGTAGAGTTCTTTGTCTTCCATCTTATTAGAGACACCTACATACCTTCATCATACTGTTCTACAGCCATCTGTTTCATTTGGTATCTTATAGATTTAAAAAAACTGCTTCTAATGTCGGCTAATTACCATCAGGGAGTTATTTGAATTAAATTTTATTCTACCATATTGATCTCCAGAATCATTTTTGTTTTTTACCATGAAGCTTACAACATGCATATGCCTAGTAAAGAATCCTTGCCAGACTATCACTGAGTGTGTCTTAGGTATTTTTCATTTTTGTCCATCTTTAATAATTAATGGTAAAGCTTATATGGGATAAGGAGATTTAATTTTTTGACACCGTTTACTTCCATTAAAAGGTAATATTCTACAATTTATTGATCTGTTCATGTGTTATATGTACACCATGGAATATTATGCAGCCTTAAAGAATGATGGAGACTTTACCTCTTACTTGTTTACATGGATGGAGGTGGAACATATTCTTCTTAGCAAAGTATCTCAAGAATGGAAGAAAAAGTATCCAAGGTACTCAGTCTTTACTATGAAACCAATTTATAGCTTTCTTATGAAAGCTATAATCCAATTATAGCTCAAGAAAAAGGGGAAAGGGGAAAGGAAGGGATGGGGGGGAGATGGGTGGAGGGAGAGTAATTTGTGGGACCACACCTTTGGCGCATCTTACAAGGATACATGTGAAATTTACTAGGTGTAGAATATGAATGTCTTAACACAATAACTAAGAATGAAACATTGTATATAAATATTGTATTTAAAACCAGTACCTTGTACTCCATGATTGCATTAATGTACACAGCTATGATTTAATAATAAAAAAGGTAATATTTATATAATACACTTTTTGCTAACTCTGAGTGTGACTACTATAAACACGACATCCATCTGAAAATTAAAATTCAAAAAAGCAAAACAAAAGCAAGTTGAGCATATCAGAGGTCTAGAAGGCAACAGATTTTATTCAAATATCTGGTTAGATATACAGGTCTGGAGTGGGGTGAGCTTTAGGGAATACAACTGATCAGGGAGCTGCAAGCAGGGCTGGTGGCAGAACCTAGGAGCCGCCAGGCAGCATTGGACTCAGCCTCTGTGCTCCTGTCTTAGTGATCATGGCCTTGACACAGATGGACCCCACCATGGGGACTGGATGAGCTGGTTTGTGTGATGTTGAGTGTAAAGCCTGGCAGGAGGAGACTCTTTTCCCCTAAAATCCCCATGGCTCTTTGTGGGTACTTACCACCTTCTACCTATGGTTTATTCTATATCCAATGTCAGCTCTTTAAAAGTGAGGCCTTTGTCACATTCATTTTTGTGCCTTTTATATTTCCTAGTAAATATTCTAGGAATACAGTATTTGTTGAGTGACTATATGAATGAATGTTCACATGTAAGTGCTGTGTAAACATTTCTATGGTTTCTGGTTGGAACTGTAAGATGTGGTGTCTGATATTGGTTACACAGATGTAAAAACTGGACATGAAAGTACTAGGTATGTTGCACCACAAATCTGAACATCATGAACATAGCTTGGAACAACCTTGGATGGTCACAAATATAAGTCTTATATCATCTCAAATGAGAATGTGGGAAAATCTTGAAATCCCCAAAGAGTATTGGAAATGAGTCCATCAAGCCTATGTCTTTACAAAACAAATTCAGGAGGTTATATGATTTATCCATCCATGAGGGATAAGGGAGGGCCATCTCTTTTTCATCATAATAAATTGTTATTTTTTTTGTTTACTTTAAAATCCTATTTCTTCTCTTTGAAATTCTGAGCCTAAGCTGTGGCCTAAGCTACTGGTAGAGTTTTTAGCCCATTCTTTGCTGGGCTTTTGTCTCAGAGGACATCCATGTAGATATTGTAAATTTGTGGGCTCCACTTAAGGCTTTGGAAACCTCGATGAACATGTACATTCATTTTTTATATGAAATCAGCATATTGCACCCCATAAATGCATTAATGTATACATGATCTCTGTGTTTATGACTTAAAAAATAAAGATAAAATGCTTAAGGAAAAAAAAATTTTATTGATATATAATTCATATATTATACCATTTAAAATGTATAATTCAAAGGTGTTTAGTTTTTAGTATTTTTGAAGAGTTATACCATTACCGTAGTCAATTTTAGAACATATTTTCTTATTTTTTGTCAGGTATTGCAAAAGTTATTTATTGGCACATGTATTAAGAATACAATAAGTCAAGGGCTGTGGGTGTGTCAATGCTCAGGGCCATGGTCTGGGCCTTATAGTTTCCCTGAATGCAGGAGAGACACAGATTTTTAGGAAGATATTTGCTCTTGATTGATAGCCTCCTAATATTTTAATATTCTTTAACAGCTTTATTGAGGTATAATTTATTGATTCCCCATGTTTATTGTATATAATCTGATGAGTTTGGAGCTATACATATGCCCATGACACTATCTCTGCCATCAAGGTAACATAGATATCCATTTCTCTAAAAGATTCCTTGTGCCCCCTGTTTTTTTTTGCAAGAATGAACAGTAGTCACACACCAATGCCAGTTCAGTACCTGAGGAACACTAATGTGGGGGGCTGTCATACCTAGTACTACAATTTTGTGAAAATGATATTTGCATATCATTGTATAAGTAACTAGCAACACTCAAATCACATTCTCTGCATACTCTTTTCATTATATTTTCTTCTTTTGTTGTGTGGCTGGGACAGGTGTATTTGCTGCATTCACTGTGTACCTTCATGTAATTCTGGTCTCTCCCATTGGGACAAAGGTAGCAGTGACTTTTTTTTCCAGACACTATTCACTGCTTGTCTACTAACTCTTTCCTTTGGGTTAAGTACAAACCATTCCACTTGTCACTGCCCCTTGGCCTTGACTGCACTTGTGTCCATGAAGATTCATTGCCATTGTATATAGTTTTTAAGGAGCACATTTTTATTAACAGGCTTATTGAAGCATAATTAATATGCAAAGAACTGCACGTCATTAATGTGTACAATTCAAAGAATTTAAATTTTATGTGTGCAAACCTCCCTGAACCTTCACCACAATCAAGGTAATAGACACGTCAGCTAACACTCAAAATTTCCCTTTGTGTGTACGTGTGTGTGTGTGTGGTCAAAATATGAATATGAGATCTATCCTATTAAGAAATATTGAGATGTACAAAATCGTAAACTCTAGTCACTATGTTGAACGACAGCTCTCTAAAATGTGTTTGTCTGACGTAACCAAGTTTACATGCCTCGAGAAGCCTTCCATTTTCCTCACGACCCTTTGGCCAGTATTATATTCTTCTCTGCTTCTGTGAGTTTGACTATTCCAAATACCTCATGTGAGTAGAAGCATGTAGTTTTTGTCCTTCTGTGACTGGCTTATTTCATTTAGCATAAAGTCTTTTAGTTTCATCCATGTTGTCACAAATGGCAGGATTTTCTTCCTTTGTGAAGCTGAATAACATTCTATTAGATGTATATGCTACATTTTCTTTACCCAGTCATCTGTCAGTGGGCACAGGTAAGTGTTGTTTCCACATCTTGGCTATTTTTGGAATACTGATGCAATGGACATGGAAGTGTCTTGATTCTAATTCTTTTAGATATGTACCCAGAAGTGGGGATGCTGGATCACATGGCAATTCTAGTTTTAGTTTTTTGAGTAGCTACTATTTTCCACAGTTGCTACATTATTTTACATGATGGCCATGCTGTTACCTTCACTCCAGCAGTGCATAGTGGTTCCAGTTTCTTCATGTCCTCACCAACATTTGTCCTTTGGTTTTTTGAAAATAGCCATTCTAATGGATGTGAAGTGACAGCTTCTTCTTCTTCTTTTTTTTTTTTTTTTTGCAGTTTTTGGCTGGGGCTGGGTTTGAACCCGCCACCTCTGGTATATGGGGCTGGCACCCTACTCCTTGAGCCACAGGCACTGCCCGAGGTGATAGCTTCTTGACATTAGTCTTGGCAATGACATTTTTGGATATGACACCAAAATCACAGGCAAAAAAAGCAAAAGCAGACAATTTGGATGACCTCAGATTGAAAGGCATGCCTTTGTATATTGTTTGTGGTGACTGTTTTCCTCACAGTTTTTGTGCCAAATCTTTCAAAAAGTATTTTCTTCCTGTTTGTTAGTTTGAATGAAGTCATGACCAGTGGCTATTTTGTTTACCAAAAAATCACATACACATTGTATGCTGCAGTGTCAATGATGTTGAAGAAAAGTGCTAGTGGCTGATGCCAAGTTCCTCAGCCATAGAAATATGTTCTCATACATTTATCAAATGTGTTGACACCTGCTTTAGTAGCATTATAGAAGTGGATTACTTCAAGCTTGTTATCCGTCACCTTCATATCTTTATGGGCTGCATTGAAAGTATTGTAACTTCTTTTCCTGTCTTTGTTTGCTTGATTTTCAAAAAATACTAAATAAAATTTAATATAATAAGGTTTCATGCACCCTGATGGAGGTGGTGCTGGATATGGAGGGGGAATTGCCATGTCCAGATAATCTGTTTGGAACTTCTGTTATTACAAGGTCATAGAATCATTAGTCCCCTTTCTGCCAGACATGGAGCTGCCAATAACTTACTAATGTCACACAAGAAGAGAAGACAAATCTTACTGTGCCAGATGGAAAATTTTTCATCCATGCCTGCCTGAGTTCTAGAGGCAAATCCCTTTTATCAGTGTGCACAGTACCAACTGTCATATTCTATTGAAACAAGTTGAAAGCCAGGGTGATGGAGGTAAACTTTCTGTCCATGGTAATATTTCTTCCAGACTGATCCAAATGACAGTTCTGAACCAGTCTTGTTATAATCTCAGAGCCATCATTATAATTTCTTGGAAGGTTCTCTGATTTCCCTGTGTTTGGCTCTGTGGCAAAATGGTAGCAGGTAGAAGAATCATGCAGAAGATTCACTACAATTCCATACTTCCAGGATTTAGCTGCTATATAAAGTCCGAATGGACAATGGCCATGAGAGACACCAATTCCTCATATACAGTGACAGACTTGTGAGGATTGTAGCAAAATGAGAGCTTATTTATAACCATATTCCAAAACTCTTGAACTAGAACAAACTCTTCATGTTTTCTGGGAGCTTTGTGTGTTGCAGCAAATGTAGACATTTCAGTGGGAGTCGCATTCTGTGTTCTGAAAATGTAGCATGGTAAACTGGAAAATTATCCTCACCCAAAATATCTTGGATATTATCTTTATCTTTCCATACACACCACAATTTAGAATTCCAGTTAGTCCTATATTTCTTCTTTTGTGAAATCGTCAGACTTTTGGATGCCCTTACATAACTCTTTGACTAGATGTAGTTTCTGGTTTGTAAATTTGATAATTACTTCCATAGTTTCATTACCTATAAACAGCTGGAAAGCATCCAGTGGAGTTTTGGGTTCTATTCCCGATCAGACTCCTGGTTGAGTCCTTGTAATGTCAGCAGATTGTTGTCTCCCCAGATCCTCTATTGGTTGTAAGCTCCATATTATTTCTGATGGTGCAGTCATCTGAGCCATAGGCAGCTGTATTTTTACATCTGGGCATGATCTTCTTCTCTTGGGCTCCATATTTTGCATTTCTTCTTTTCCATCATCGTCTTCTTCTTCCTGTTCACTCTCTTCCTCAGAATGAATAATTTCACATTCCACCTCTACAAATTCTCCTTGTTCACTATCTGAACTAGTGAAAATGTCCTCATTGTTTCCTTCAAAATCTGACACTATTAGATCCTCTATCTCAGCTACCAACAAATTATGTTGCCTCTTCACCATATTTGTGTCTGTATCATGAGAAAAAAAAGTAAATCATTGCTTGATATAAAAATGGATTTACAGAATTATCAAACATTCTGTATTTTCAGTCATACATACCTTGATCTTCACCAAACACAAACGCACAGCTTACTAACTTCACTATGAAAAACTCATAGAAAAAAATAGAACAGTGGCCTTTCCTAGAAAAGAGATGGCAACTCATGCCAACTGATAAGAAAAGTGTGAACTGCTGATCCAAGAGTGCTGACATGGGACAGTGTCACAGACAGATGAGTGGGAGAATAATAACCAAAGTCATAAATGGCGAAACAACAACTCCCCACATAAACAAATATACCACAACAAAACCACGGTGGGGTCAGTCCCTGAACACTCCCCCCCCATTGGTAGGCAACTGTAAACATGACATCTATCTGCTTAGCAACATTTTAAGTGCACAGTACAGTATCATTAACTATAGGTACTAGGTTGTGCAACATATCTCTAGAATTTGTTCATCTTGCACAACTGAAACTTTATATGCATTGAACAATATCCTATATTTGCCTCCCTCCAACACCTGGCACCCACCATTCAATTCTCTATTTCTATGAGGTCTCATGCAGGTGGAATCATGCAGTATTTCTGAGGCTGGTATTCTAAGTATTTATTTCACTTAGCATATTGTCTTCCAGGTTCATCTGTGTTGCTGCAAATGATCGGATTACCTTCTATTAAAAGACTGACTAGTAGGCCATTGTATATACCTGAGACACAATAAGAAATAGAAATTTGGTCTCTGCCTCTGGTCCCTGGCACACACTCCTATATCTCCCAAGCCATAAGTATCTTTTTGTATGCTGATGAGATGATGATGGCTAGATGGCCTTTTGATGGGGACTGGCTAAGTATCTTTTTGTATGCTGATGAGATGATGATGGCTAGATGGTCTTTTGATGGGGACTGGCTACTAGGTGAATAGACCCTGTAATAAGAGAGTGGGAACATTTTGCCTTACCCCTCATTTCTGGGGAGGAGAAGAATAGAAGAGGGGAGTGAAGGTTAGCTCTTTACTAATGGCCAATGATGTAACTATGCCCACCTAATGAGCCCTCCATAACCCCCACAAAGAACAGGATTTGGAGAGTGCTGGGGCTGCTGAACACAGGGAGGTACCTGGAGAGTGGCACACCCAGAAAGGGCTTGGAAGCTCTACTCTCCTTCCCCCACCTTACCCTGTGCTTCTCTTCCTCTGGCTGTTCTGTTCCCAAGTTGTATTCTTTATAATAAATGGGGAAGTATAAGTAAAGTGTTCCCCAGAGTTCTGGGAACCCCTTTAGCAAATGATTGAATCTGAGAAGGGCCTCTTGGGATCATTTGATTTACAGCCACTAGTCAGAAGCACAGGTGACAACTTAGGGCTTGTGACTGTCTTCTGAAGTGGAAGCAGTCCTGTGGGACAAGCCCTCAACTCGTGGGTCTGCAGGGTCTCTAGGCAGCTACTGCCAGAATTGAGTTAAATTGTAGGAACCCCTCTGACCCCACTAGAGTTGGAGAATTGCTTTGTGGGAAAAAAAGCCTCCACATCCGGTCATAGAATTCTTGTTGAGTGTGGTATCAGAAGTGAAGAGCAGAGTTGAGAGTTTAATAGAGAAAACGGATATTATTTTTCTATTTATGACCACATTTTCTTTTTGTTTATTTTATTTTATTTTTTTTTCCATTGTCCTTCCTTGTAACGATGCACGGGCCGGTTTGCCTCCCAAGTAGGGATTACAGGCGCTCGCCACTACGCCCGGCGGTGTGTTCTGTCCTGGTGGTTGAGACGGGGTCTTTTCTCTCGCTCAGTCATTATGCTGGTCTCGAACTGTGAGCACTGGAAATCCACCCGCCTCGGCCTCCCACAGCTCTGGGATTACAGACGAGAGCCACCACGCCTGGCCGACCACATTTTCTTTATCTATTCACTGGCCAGTAGACATTTGCTGCTTCCCTGGGTCCGCTATTCTGACTAGTGCTGCTGTGGACATGGGTGCACATGGACGTGGGCACATGTGGGCTCATTGCAATTGTTCATGGTCCTCAGAACACAGCACCTGTTTAAATAGCTGTCTATTGACTATGTCTTCATCTTAGTATTTCTGATCACAGATGTCCTCCAGTACTAATATTTGCATTGTATTTACTGACATGCTAATTAGATTTAGTATTACACGTTTCTTTTTTATTCCCCAAAGGAAACTCAGATTAAAGTAAATCGGAACCTTCCCTAGATGTCAACCATGTCTCACTGTCTTTAATGGAAGTAAGTACTCTGATACCATCTACAATACTTTGTTCCATATCATTCTAAGCTGTCCTGGAAATTTCCCATGTGCCACAGATTTGCAGGACTCCTGTATGCAAGTATAGTCATCAAGCCTATCTTTTCTTGTTATTTCCCTGAATTTGTATTATGATATAGTAAGTCACTGTGTAAAATGAAGATAAGGGCATTTTTTGTATTAATACCAGTGTAAATAACATGCCTCAAGTGCTGTAGAGCAGGTAAATCTGAACACCAGAGGAAATGAATTCACGGTAACTGCCACAAGGGAGGGAAAGATTAGCATCTCACCCTTCTTCCTCAGGTCTTGCCTTTGTTGAGACTTTGTAGCAAGCATCCAGGTTGCTGTGGAGAAGGCCAGGTCCAGGCCATCTGTGGTGCCATCTCAGATGCCAGTTATTTCGATTTTGGGGTGATACTGGTTATAACAATAGCCCCACAGTGCTACAGCTTATGCTTCTACCTTTCAGGAGAAAACACTGTATTTTAAATACAGGTTCTTGAAATTCTTCCTAGAAGATTTTCAGTCTGAAGCTTACTGGGGTAAGCTGAAAGGGGACCATTTATGCTTAAAGAATGGTGTGGAAGCAAAAAAATCAAACTTTGAGACTCAACTGAATTTAAATGTGTTCACTAAGGACATGAGAAAAACTTCTAAAAATGATAAATGAGAAGGAACTGGGGTGTGTATGGAATATCATGAGGGTTGGATGGGACATTAAGCATATCTACTTGAACTCTACTCTTATTTTTTCATCTTAAAACCAAGAAAAAAATTATGAGAAGTTGGTAATGGGAAGTAACTTCAGATTCCCAGAAATGAACTGTATTGTAAATACTCTGGAGTATTGTCATTGATGTGAGAGGGAGTCCACCTTAGTCCACTCTTCAAAGCAATTTTGGAACTCCTTTTCTGTAATGACAATCAAGCTGTCAGCATGCGAGGTCTGACAATTAAATTGGAGAACCTGCCACCATGTGCTTACATTAGCAGCATTGTATAAGCAACTTAAAGGTTTCATAACCTTGGGATGTCAGTGTCTCACAGCTGTGTTTGTGTGGCTTTGTGTTGGTGTTTTGTTGAGTAACATTCATTATTGTTATTGCATGTTTTTGTGTGCCATACAACAACAGTTCTGGTGGTCATTCTAGAAAGAGTTCCAGAATTGCTCTGAGAGTGGACTAGGCTCTGGCATTGGTTCATAAAAAAAGGGGGGTATTTTGAAGGTAACTATAGTGATATTCAGCAATGAGGTATGTAGCAATTTTTCTAGGATGAGTTTGTGAACTCAATTGTCACACCTCATATGATGGTAGCTCTGATGCCCATTCTAGAAAAAGAGTTCCAAAATTGCTTTAAAGGGTGGCTGACAAAGTGGCATTGGAACTTCTCAGGGGAGTACCTCAAAGGTGATATTCAGCAATGAGTTCTGTAGCACTTTTTCTAGGATGAGTTCTTGAACTTCATTGTCAGACCTAGGGGGTGTGCGTGTGTGTATGTGTGTTCCTAGGCCTATTTCTTATGTCATAAATAAGCGTAATAGTTCATGAGTGTGGCCAGCAAAGGGAATGGGGCATTCCCACATGCAGTGACTCCCCTGTCTCCTTTCCCGCTCTGGCTCATAATCGTGCAGCGTTGCAAATAGCTGCTATCAAGGTCAGGGTGAGGTGACCTTCATCTTTTTTTTTTTTTTTTTTATTGAATAATAGCTGTGTACAATAATTCAGTCATGGGGTACAGTGTGCGAGCTTCACATACAATCTGAGATATTTTTATCAACCTGATTGACATAACATTTGTGAGATTTTCTCATTTACTATGTGAAAACATTTTTGATCCGTATTTAGAAGTTTTCTCCTGACCCTTCAAATATGCACCTCTAAAAAGAAACTTCTCTAAAGAAGACAGGCACACAGCCTTTAGACACATGAAGAAGGCTCCATATCTTAATGCTATCATGATGGGTCTTAGATTCCAGCCTACAAACTTGGCGGGACACATACATTCAAACCATAGCAGAGGTGATATGATATCACATGGCAACTTCCTCTTGCATGATTCAAAAACAAGTTCTTTGTATTACTCTTAGAGGGGTAGAGGGTGGGGAAGAAACACCTTCAGTGACTCCCACCCCACTTAGAACAGCCGAAGTCCTCACCATGAGTCCCTCCACGTCAGCCATTTTCTCCCTCTTTTTTTTTTCCTTTTCTCCCTCTTATGTCTCATTTCTTAGGATATCCTCCCCCCTACTCTTGCTTTCCCTCAAACCCATCAGGCACACTCCCTTTTTTAAGGCCTTTGTACTGGCTGTTTCCTTGTTTAAAATGTCTTTCACCAAGGGAATACACCTGGTCAACCCCTCATCTCCTTCAAGTCTTACTCAGATGTCATTATTACAACGAGGCCTATCTTATTTAAAAAGCACCCACCTAGGCAGCACCTGTGGCTCAGTGAGTAGAGTGCCAGTCCCATATGCCAAAGGTGGTGGGTTCAAACCCAACCCTGGCCAAAAACTGCAAAAAAAAAAAAACAAAAAAAGCACCCACCTATTCAAAAAGAAAAAAAGGTCGGTCTTCCTCCCACACTCTTGATTCCCCAACCCTGCTCTAAATGTTCTGTTTTTAACCCCTCAAGCATTTATCCCCTCCTACATACCACACAATATAATTGTATATTATGTTTATTATTCATTTTCTGTATCTCCTGCTAGAATTCAAACTCCATGGAAAAAGGGATTTTTGTTTTTTTCCACTGATTTATCTCAAGTTCTTAGAACAGTATATGGTACATAAATATTCATGGAATAAATCAAAGGCATTTCTGATTGTGGGTGGAGGGTAAAATTTATTTGAAATAATATGTTGTTTTTTTTATTTCTTAAAATAAAAAATTGGATTTAAAAAGGGCGTGAAGAATAGGACTTTCATTTCTGGCAATATAACAAGACTAAAATAATTCAAATATAAAATATTTAGAAGTTCTGCTAAAATACAACAAACATAATTTTAAATGCATAGTCGATCTGCAAAAAAAGCAAAGGAAATCCCCCAAGAGACAATACGTAAGAAAAGGAAAGCCACAGTGAAAAATAAGCAGGGCATAGGGTTATCTTACTTGCCCAAATTTTGGCTTCAGGAACAGGAGACATTGTGAACAAAGTAGTGTGGAATAGAACAGAGACTCACCCCTACATACAGACAGGCACACACACACACACACACACACAAATACATGCGCAGCCAAGACCTTCACAGGGCCACATCCTCATGGACATAGTTATGGGAAAAGAAAAGTGTAAGTTATATTTTTTAAAAAAATTATCCTTGATTAGAAAAATAAGGCCAAATTGTGTATAAAACCAGCACATTGTACCCCATGATTGCATTAATGTACCCAGCTATGGTTTAATAAAAAAAAATAAAATTAAAATTAAAATTAAATAAATAAATTAATCTCCCAATGACTTAATGTAAATGGAATAATTTTCTATTCCTTAAAACCAGTGGATCCCAGAAACTAAGAAAATGCTCTAAAAGAAAAACAAAAACAAAAAACCCATATTGTTGGGGTAGGTCAAAGGCATGCAGAAGCCAAAGCTGATAATAAAATAAATTAGTATTGATTACAATCCAAAGTATAAGATAAATTTCCCTGGTTTGTGTGGATATAAATAGATGATTGAGTGATCGAGGTCAGTACCTATCATCACAAATCATTCTGATGGTCTACCTGTGACATACCATGAGGAAAATAGCACTTTAGCCTGTGATCTTCCTGTCAAAAACCCATACCCTAGTCTCATCATAAGAAAAACATGAGACACATTCCACTAGGAAAGCATCCTACAATATACCAGGACCAGTGCTCTTCAAAATTGTCAAGGACATCAAAAGTAAGGAAGGGCTGAAAAACTGTCACAGCCAAAAGGAGCCTAAGGGGACTTGAAACCTAAATATAAGGTGGTATCCTGAATGCCATCTCAGAACAGAGAAAGGACAAAGGTAAAAACTAAGTAAATCTGGATAGAGTTTAGTTAACAACAATGTATCAATATCAGTTCACTGATTATAACAAATGTACCATATGAAAGTAACATGTTCATAATAGGGGAAATTTTCAGGAGAGGCAACCAGAGGTCTCTCTGTACTAGCTTCCCAATTTCTCTGTCTATAAATCTAAAACTGTTCTAAAAGGTGAAATCCATTATAAAAAATAGTGAAAATAAAAATTAATGGAGCTTAACAATCAATATCTATCATTATTTTATTATCATTACTAAACCAGGACAAATTTATACCTTTATTTTTTTTCTACCTTTAGATCCAACAATAATTTCCAGGAAATATATCATACAAGGAGCATGTTAAATGATGCCATAGGGATCCAGTCAGCAAATTACCCAGTTTCTTCAATAAATTGCAAGGGGGAAAAAGTGACAAGTGGGGAGCAAATTAAAAGTGATTTAGGAGATACATAATTTAATCAAATGTGCAGATCTTTTTGGACACTAATTTAAACAGGCCAATTTCCCTGTCTCACTTTGCTCATTGTCTCATTGAGCTTCCTGAGTTGACAGACTGAATAAATGGTCTGCACCCAAGGCTGTGGTTCATGGTCTACATTTGTAGGAACCCAAACAAGGGCTTGATTTCATCATTAAGAATTCAGTTAAATAAGCTATGGCATAACCACATAATAGCTTACTATTGAATAATTTATACAATTAATTAGATCTATATGTGTTGATATAGAAAGACCTCAAGAAATCTTCTAAAATGATTCCCATTCTATAAATTAAAGTAGTATAAAAATATATGCTAGAATATGAATAGTCTTTTTTTATGTTTACATAAGAAAATTGATAGGGATTACCTCTGGATAGTGGAAATTCTCAGGTGCCAAAGATAATGTTGTGCTGGCCAATTGGCATTTTGGGGGAAAAAAGATGCCTTGACTTATAGCATTTGCTGATTTTCATGCTATAAATACTCCATGCCATCATGTCTGATACAGCCTCTTAATAGTTGCTGAATAACAATCCACTCTTGTGAGCCAGCCTGGGTTATCTCCAACGCATTACTAGGTGAAAACATGCATTAATTTTATAATTTTCCATGCTAATTTATTTAAATTTCTACTTTTTACATAGATTATATTTTAAAATATAAAAAGAAAACTATTGAACACCTGCTAAGTTTTCCATTCCCATTTCTTGGTTACTGTTACAAAGCCTTGGAAATAAGCCCAGGCCCATATTCCCCAGCCGCAAAGGAAATAAGTTAGTAGAGAACAAGATGAGGAAAATGTGCCTTTTCTAATTTCTTCTTTTTCTGAGTTCTTATAAGAACCCATGTCTATGAACAAAAAGAAGCAACATTGGCATGCAATGGAAATTCCTATGGGTCCCTTCCTGGGCTCTGCACCTTATCAAGGAGGTGGATCATAAACAGGAAGAGAAATGAAGAGCACTGGACAAACAGACAGGGACATTATATTTTATATGTGCATCTTCGTGACCCTGATCATTTTTTGAAAACTATCTCAGAGCCATTTCTTTTTAAAATGGGTACTACCAGGGTTGAGGCAAGTTGGCCGACTGGAGCCAGCTTTCCACAAGGCTCCCATCCAGAAGGACAGTTAAAGGACAGAAGTTTAGCAAGTAAGCTGATGGTTTGGAGTTGAGCCAAGAGAGAAGGTTGAAGAACCCACATCAACCCTGCTGAGGTGAGCTGCAACCCCAAGGATACAAACAAAATGTACAAAATCCATCACCAAGCAGAAGGGAGTTCCCTCCCCCATGAGAATGGCTCACAGTATACTGTCTACAAACAAGTGAGCAGGGTTCAAACATCCTCCCATTTTATCCCACAGTAGAGACCCTCTAAAAACCAGATCTCCTTTCCCTACTAGGGTGCCATGGCACTCTCCTGCCAGGCATAAAACTGTATATATTCTCTACCTGCAATTCTGAACTCCCAGCACTCCCCTCCACTCTCACCCCATGGTCTGGAAGCCTGTCCCCCTGAATGGAGTCCAGATTCTTGGGCAATTTCTCCAGAGGTGTGGACAGGCCATGGGCTGCTGCAGGTCTGTGCTGATTCTGTGGCATAGGGGTAAGGAGAAAATGGTGGACTGAAGAAACCGTACGGGAAAAGGAGATGTTGTGCCCCCCAGCACAGAGCAGCAGTGGCAGCAGCAGAAACAATAGGGCTCATACCGCTGGGAATATTTGGGAAGGATCCCTCTGTCTCCCTGGACAACCAGAGAAAGCTGGACATCTTCTCCAGTGGCAGGCACTGGCAGAATAGATCTGGGACAGTAATGCAGACCTCATGACCAAAGGGTATCCCTGAGGCAGTACCAGCCTGGGCGGAGCATGGTGGGAGGGAGAATTGAAGACCAGTGCACAAAGATGGCATACTCCCAGGGCGAGACTATACCTGGACTGCTTTAGTGAGCCTGAGAAACACCTGGCCCTCAGGGATCATAGCTGAGACAAAGGCAGGCAGGAAACCAAAAGCTGAGTGTAAGCTCTAACCACACATGCCCCAACACAGACTGCAGGGGAAACAGAAACACGAGCTCTGGGCAGCAGCACAGAATTGGGCTGTCACAGTTTCTGTGAACTCAAATGGTGCCTGGTCTGCAGGGGAATATATCACAAATTCTGCACAAATAAAAGTGTCAGCAACATCAATCAGGGGCTGGGCTGAAACTAAGTGAACCGCCCCAGCTTCCATTAACCATCCAAGGTTGTCAGGCCTCAACTTCCTCTGCCAGATGGTGGCAGAGTGTGGCGGCCAGACTGAGGAGACACAAGATCTGCCTGTGACCCAGGCAGGCTCAAAACCCTAGAGCATCTGCTCATTGGAGGGAACTGGGTCATACCCCTGCAGGGTTACCAGTGACTAGGTGTGATACAGGTGCAAGGTGAGGAAGGAGGCATCAACCGTCCCAAACTAATTCATTTGCTGGGGAGGGGGGGGTCCTTCTGACTCCATGGAGCACCAGAATGAGTCATACTCTAGCTGCCAGCAGATCCCTGCTATCTAATTGCCAGAGGCCTTTTGAACTCCCTCACTTGAAACCAGATGCTGACTGGGACAATTGATTTGGATCTCTCAGACTGGACCAATCACCTGAGTACTATCCAAAGTGGTACCCTTAGTGTGTTGTGGGAAGATTTGATTTTCCTTTTCCAGTTGTTGCCCATGGGTGGGTGGGGTGACTTAATTGCTGGTATTTCTCTACAGCTGAGCTTTCAACCTAGAGTAACTAATTCACTAGGGTAGGACAGAGACAAGCTGAAAACAAGACAGAGCCACTTAGCCCCACCACACCAAGTAATTCCACAGTGTCTTAGACCATAGCACTGTATAGGTCCTTTGCAAAACTCTAGAAGAAAAGGTACAGACACCAGTCACAACTCTTAGGTAAAGGGCTGGTTAATCACGACTCCAGGAGCCCCCCAGTCCATCTAGCCAAATGGTATAAAACAATTATGGGGCAAAATCAGCAGAAAAATTCCAGTAACCTGAATAACCAGAGTAGATCAACTCCTCCAAGGAACAATACAGAGGACACAACTGAAGATTCTATTCATAGTCAAATGGCTGAGATGTCAGAAATTGAATTCAGACTTTGGATTGCAAATAAGATTAATAGAATGGAGGTAAAGTTGGAATTAGAAATTCAAAGAACAATTCAAAAGTTGTCTCAAGAATTCATGAATTCAAAGATAAAATCACCAAAGATTTTGACACACTGAGACAAGAATTTGTAGCCCTCAAAGATCTGAGAAATACAGTAGAATCTCTCAGTAACAGAATGGAGCAAGCAGAAGAAAGGATTTCTGACGTTGAAGACAAAGCTTTTGAATGTTTCCAAGCACTCAAAGAGGAAGAGAAATGGAGAGCAAAAACAGATCATTCTCTGGGAGAGCTCTGGGATAATTCAAAGAAAACTAATATTCACCTTATAGGAATTCCTGAAGGTGACAAAGTTGCTCTGCAAAGCACAGAGGCCCTTGTTCATGAGATTATGGAAGGAGAACTTTCCAGACATTCCAAGAGATTCTGAAATGCAGATAACAGACAGTTTCAGAACACCAGCATGACTCAAGCCGAATAAGACAACCCCCCAGACACATCATAATTAACTTCACTAAAGTTAACATGAAGGGGAAAATTCTGCAAGTAGCCAGATGTAAAAAAACCATAATCTACAAGGGGAAGAACATTAGAATTTTAAAAAGCAGATCTCTCTGCTGAAACTTTTCAAACTAGAAGAGGGTGATCATTGAACTTTAACCTCCCAAAACAAAATAACTTTCAACCCAGGATCCTGTATCCAGCCAAATTGAGTTTTATTTATGATGGAGAAATTAAATACTTTAATGACATTCACATGTTGAAGAAATTTGCCACAACTAAACCAGCTGTCCAGGATATTCTCAGACCTATCCTCCATAATGACCAGTGCAATCCTCCACCACAAAAGTAAACTCACTCAGAAAGTTTTGATCAAAGTCCAACTTCCACAGTGGCAAAAGGATTCCACTGTGGCAAAATGTCCACTGGACTTTTGAAAAACTTGATACCCAAAATTCTACCAGGCTTATCAATATTCTCAATTAATGCAAATGGATTAAATTGTCCTCTAAATAGGCACAGGTTGGCTTACTGGATACAAAAACTCAGGCCAGATATCTACAGCATGCAAGAATCTCTTCTTACCTTAAAAGATAAATATAGCCTTGGGGTGAAGGGATGGTCATCTATATTTCAGGCAAATGGAAATCAGAAAAAAAGCAGGTGTTGCAATTTTATTCACAGATACAATAGGCTTTAAACCAACAAAAGTAAGGAAAGATAAGGATGGTCACTTTGTATTTGTTAAGGGTAATACTCAATATGATGAGATTTCAATTATTAATATTTATGCACCCGACCAGAATATGCCTCAATTTATAAGATAGACTCTAACAGACATGAGCAACTTGATTTCCTTCAGCTCCTTAGTAGCCAGAGATTTTAACACCCCTTTGGCAGTGTTGGCTAGATCCTCCAATAAGAAGCTAAGCAAAGACATTTTAGATTTAAACTTAACCACACAACAGTTGGATTTAGCAGACATCTACAGAACACTTCATCCGAAACTGAATACACATTCTTCTCATCAGCCATGGAACATGCTCTAAAATTGATTACATCTTAGGTCACAAGTCTAACCTTTGCAAATTTAAAAGAATAGAAATTATTCCTTGCATCTTCTCGGACCATCATGGAATAAAAGTTGAACTCAGTAAAAACAGGAATCTGCATACTCATACAAAAACATGGAAGCTAACTAACCTTATGCTGAATGATAGCTGGGTCAGAGATGAGATTAAGAAGGAAATTACCAAATTTTTGGAACAAAACAATAATGAAGACATGAATTACAAGAACCTCTGGGATACCGCAAAGGCAGTCCTAAGAGGAAAACTTATAGTACTGCAAGCCTTCCTCAAGAGAACAGAAAGAGAGGAAGTTAACAACTTAATGGAACATCTCAAACAACTGGAAAAGAAAGAACATTCCAGTCCCAAACCCAGCAGAAGGAAGAAATAACCAAAATTAGAGCAGAATTAAAGATGAAATTGAAAACAAAAGAATTATACAACAGATCAATATATCAGAAAGTTGCTTTTTTAAAAAAGGTCAATAAAATAGATAAACCTTTGGCTAATGTAACCAGGAAAAAAAGAGTAAAATCTCTAATTTCATCAATCAGAAATGGTAAAGATGAAATAACAATAGACTTCTCAGAAATTAAAAAAATCCTGAATGAATATTACAGGAAACTTTATTCTCAGAAATACAAAAATCTGAAGGAAATTGACCAATACTTGGAAGCATGCCACCATCCAAGATTCAGCCAGAATGAAGGGGAAATGTTGGACAGGCCTATATCAAGTTCTGAAATAGCATCACCTATACAAATCTCCCTAAAAAGAAAAGCCCAGATGGCTTTACATCAGAATTCTACCAAACCTTTAAAGAAGAAGTAGTACCTATATTACTCAACCTTATCCAAAATATAGAAAAAGAAGGAATACTACCCAACACATTCTACAAAGCAAACATCACCTTAATCCCCAAACCAGGAAAAGACCCAACAAGAAAAGAAAATTATAGACCAATATCACTAATGAATATTGATGCAAAAATGTTCAACAAGATCCTAACAAACAGAATCCAACAATACATCAAATAAATTATATACCATGACCAAGTGAGTTTTATCCCAGGGTCTCAAGGCTGCTTCAATATACATAAATCTATAAATATAATTCATCACATAAACAAATGATTCTCTCAATTGATGCAGAAAAAGCTTTTGATAATATCCAGCATCCATTCATGATCAGAACACTTAAGAAAATTGGTATAGAAGGAACAATTCTTAAACTGATAGAGGCCATCTACAGCAAACCCACAGCCAATATTGTACTGAAGGGAGTTAAATTGAAATCATTTCCACTCAGATCAGGAACAAGGCAAGGTTGCCCATTGTCTCCACTGCTTTTTAACATTGTAATGGAAGTCTTAGCCATCACAATTAGGCAAGAAAAAGTGATCAAAGGTATCCATATAGGGTCAGAAGAGATCAAACTTTCACTCTTCCCAGATGATATGATTGTATATCTGGAAAGCACCAGGGAATCTACTACAAAACTCTTATAAGTGATCAAGGAATCAGGTTACAAAATCAACACTCATAAATCTGTAGCCTTTATATATACCCACAATAGTCAAGCTGAAAAAAGTCAAGGACTTTATTCCATTCACAGTAGTGCCAAAGAAGGTGAAATATTTGGGAGTTTACCCAACAAAAGACGTGGAAGATCTCTATAAAAAGAACTATGAAACTCTTCAGAAAAGAAATAGCTAAAGATGTTAAAAAATGGAAAAACATACCATGCTCATGGCTGGGAAGAATCAACATTGTTAAAATGTCCATACTACCCAAAGCAATATACAATTTTAATGCAATCCCTATTAAAGCTCCACTGTTGTACTTTAAAGATCTCAAAAACATAATACTTCATTTTATATGGAATCAGGAAAAAACCTTGAATAGCCGAGACATTACTCAGAAATAAGAACAAAGCAGGAGGAATTATGCTACCAGACTTCAGACTATGCTATAAATCAATAGTGATCAAAACAGCATGGTACTGGCACAAAAACAGAGGGGTAGATGTATGGAACAGAATAGAGAACCAAGAGATGAACCCAGCTACTTCCTGTTATTTGATCTTTGACAAGCCAATTAAAAACATTCAGTGGGAAGAAGACTCCCTATTTAAAAAATGGTGCTGGGTGAACCGGCTGGTGACCTGTAGAAGACTGAAACTAGACTCACACCTCTCACCATTGACTAAGATAAACTCTCACTGGATTAAATATTTAAACTTAAGACATGAAACTATAAAAATACTAGAAGAAAGTGCAGGGAAAACTCTTGAAGAAACTGGCTTGGGTGTATATTTTATGAAGAGGACCTCCCAGGCAATTGAAGCAACATCAAAAATACACTACTGGGACTTGATCAGACTAAAAAGCATCTGCACAGCCAAGAATACAGTAAGTAAAGCAAGAAGACAGCCCACAGAATGGTAGAAGATTTTTTCAGGTTATTTCTCTGACAAAGGTTTAATAATCAGAATCCACAGAGAATTCAAATGTATTAGCAAGAAAAGAACAAGTGATCCTATCTCAGAATGGGCAAAGGACTTGAAGAGAAACTTCTCTGAAGAAGACAGACACACAGCATGAAAAAATGAAAAAATGCTCATCATCCTTAATCAGAGAAATGCAAATCAAAACTTTGAGATATCACCTAACTCCAGTAAGATCAGCCCACATCACAAAATCCCAAAACCAGAGATGTTGGCATGGATGGGGAAAAAAGGGAACATTCTACATTGCTGGTGGGAATGCAAACTAATATGTTCCTTTTGGAAAGATGTTGGGAGAACACTTAGAGATCTAAAAATGGCCATTCGATCCTACAATTCCTCTATGAGGTATATATCCAGAAGACCAAAAATCACATTATAACAAAGACATCTATACCAGAATGTTTATTGCAGCCCAATTCATAACTGCTAAGTCATGGAAGAAGCCCAAGTGCCCATCAACCCATGAATGGATCAATAAATTGTGGTATATGTATAGGATAGACTATTATGCAGCCTTAAAGATGGAGACTTTACCTCTTATATGTTTACATAGATGGAGCTGGAAAATATTCTTCTTAGCAAAGTATCAAGAATGGAAGAAAAAGTATCCAATGTACTCAGTCTTATTATGAAACCAATTTATAGGCTCAGCGCCTGTGGCTCAACGGGCTAAGGCGCCAGCCATGTACACCTGAGCTGGTGGGTTCGAATCCAGCCCGGGCCCACCAAGCAACAATGACGGCTGCAACCAAAAAATGGCTGGGCGTTGTGGTGGGTGCCTGTAGTCCCAGCTACTTGGGAGGCAGAGGCAGGAGCCTCGCTGGAGCCCAGGAATTGGAGGTTGCTCTGAGC
>CAUYON010036514.1:0-25259 GCA_963573935.1 Arctocebus calabarensis
CTTTATATAGTGATCAAGGAAATGCCATGAAGGATATCTGTAACAGTATGATCAAAATATTTCTGAATGTATATGAATCGTGCCCTGTGATTGCACCAATGTACATAATTATGATTCAATTAAATTATTAAAAAAAAAAAAGAATCTGAAGAAAGAACGTGAAATTATCACAATTCAAAGGCCAGTGAATACTGCCTGCTTATATAGAGACATATTTTTCATCACAGAGTTTGTGATCATCATCAAACTTAAGATAAGGTCAGGATGAAAATTCAGGACTTCTGAATCCAGAGCCAGTATTTTTTGCCAATTTCCCTCAATTTCTTATTAAGCCTAATGAACCTTTAGTACAGCAATGGTAAGATCTTTTTCTGATAAATTTAACGTGAATGTAGTGTTTAGTACTAGATTTTCCTTGTTTGCTAACCATATTTTTCTCTTTTTTCCCTGTAATAAGCTAAATAAATAATTGTTAGAAATAAAATTTTCAAGATATACTTATTTAATGCTTTAATGCTCAACTACAGTAATGAATATAAATCCGTGGAATCAAATGTGCCCTTGGACTTGACGATAGTTTATCCTAGGATAAACACCATGCTTTGATATGGTTACGCTGTAAGTTTGAATTCAGGGATTATGTTTGGCTTTTATTTTAATATTAGCATGAGGGCTGGCCTCTTTGCCTATTCAAAACAATCTAAGTCTTGGCTTGGTGCCTGTGGCTCAACGGGCTAAGGCGCCAGCCATGTACCCTGGCAGGTTTGAATCCAGCCCGGGCCTCCAAACAACAATGACAGCTGCAACCAAAAAATGGCCGGGCATTGTGGCAGGCACCTATAGTCCCAGCTACTTGGGAGGCAGAGGCAGGTGACTTGCTTGAGCCCAGGAATTGGAGGTTGCTGTGAGCTGTGATGGCACAGCACTCTATCCAGGGTGAGAGCTTGAGGCCCTGTCTCAAAAAAAAAAAATCTATCTCTAACTTTTAAAAAATTGCTTCAATCATATCATATTGAATTAAATGAGAGAGCATAAATTAATTGATTATTTGAGATTAAATTAATGTGATTAAATTGGATTTCTTCTTTTTTCTTTTTTTTTAATTCATTTATTTATTTTTATTTTTTTTTCCAGTGGTATGACAGAATTTATTTACAGAAAAGAATACAGAAACCACTAAAGCTCCTGGTAGAGAGAGAGAACTCAAGTGGGAAGAGAAAAGCTCTCTCCGTTTCTCTCAAGGTCTTTCCCTGTCTCCACCTTTAGACTTTTAGTCTCAGGGTATATATAGGTGTATGGGTTCCTTGGCCAGGAAACGAATGAATACAGTCCCTTCCTCAGGGGGCAAGGTGAATGAATGTATCAATGAATACACAGTCTATTCATGGAATTGAGGCCTAGGAAATTCACATGAAATTGACCCAGGCATAGGAAATGGGGGTTCTACATTTAGTCCTAAGTGTAAATTGAAGGAGACATCAAGGGACAGGTGTCTCCTCAGCAGTTGTCTGGCCTTTTTGGCTTTTGGAGCCTTTGGTGGGGGTTGGAGGTCCCCCTCCTTATCTGTCATCCAGGATTTCTTATCCTATTAGTAATGTTTAAATAAACAATTTGACCAATTAAGGTATTATTTTTCTTTCCATGATTCTGAGCATGTTATTTGAAAACATTTATTGAGTTTTCACTCAGTCATGCCATAAAATTAAAGAAAGAAATGAACCATAAAAATCATGGGTACTCATTTTTATAATTTTTTTTTTCTGCTATGAGTTATATGGCTTCCTACTTTTCAAACAATAGAGAGAAAATAATGCTTGTATGTTATTTATAATTGAAATTGAGATGGATTTATCTCCTGCCATTCACTGTCAGTATCTCATCCAGAATCAGTGGGAAGAAATCTGTCTTCTACTAATATTCAGTTTGTGAACATCCATATTTTTATTTCAGCAGGAACACTCTGTCAACTACAGAAACAGATGCACATCATCAGGCAAAAAGAGGCTTACTCATTTTTAGATGCTGTGAGAAGCTGGTTTTCTGTAAGTATATCATCTTCACTCACAAAATTTCATATCATGACATAAAATATTTCTGAAAAATATATTAAATCAACTGTATAATATTTCAAAATCCAGAGTCAGCAAGTCATCATGCAGTTAGAAAAATTAAGAAAAAAAGTACAATTGGAAAAAAATGTAACATTAGTAGGAAATTCATACATAAGATAATGTCATGATCTCCAGCTTGTTTTTTCATAAAATAATTCATTATTAGAATTGAAAAAAGTCACTGAAGACATTTTATCAAATATTCAATATTGATGCTTTTTCAACAGCAATGCAAACAGAAATTAATGTAAGTAATTGAGTAATGTCAGCTCATTCATATTTGTTTTCAATTTAATTGTTAAAATGCAATTTCTATTTAGAAATATCCTATTATTACATTTTAATTCTGTAGATTGTCTAAATATCAGAATGGGAAAGAGCCTACCTTTTAAGATTATTATCGTCTTCTACTTTTAAAAGTCATCTTCTATAGAAAGGAATCTCAGATAGGATATAAGGAAATTCTGAATTAAGCCTATGTTTGCCACTGATTAACCCTACAGATTTTATTTTTCTCATATTTTAGATCTATGCCATTTTCTTGCTCTTAATTTCAATAATTATAGTAATTAATTAATGGTCTGAGCTAACTTTTGGATTTCTATTTTTTGATAATCACCAAATCACTTAAGTATAAAATATCCTGTAAAGGCTCGGTGCCTGTGGCTCAACGGGCTAAGGTGCCAGCCATGTACACCTGAGCTTGCGGGTTGAATCCAGCCCGGGCGCACCAAACAATGACAGCTACAACCAAATAATGGCCAGGCGTTGTGGTGGGCGCCTGTAGTTCCAGCTACTTGGGAGACAGGGGCAGGAGACTCTCTTGAGCCCAGGAGTTGGAGGTTGCTGTGAGCTGTGATGTCATTGCACTCTATCCAGGGTGACAGCTTGAGGCTCTGCCTCAAAAAAAAAAAAAAATTAAATATCCTGTAAATATAAAGTTTTCCTCCCAACATTTCTACTTTATATAAGAAGTTGTAGATATAATTTATCTTCTGAATCAAGGATTAGTTTTTCGAAGAGTTACAATATTTCAGCCATAGTTTGTGATTTAAATTTAAATTATCCCTGGAAATATATGATTTATTTTATTTCTAGAATGTATAGACTTCTGCTAATTTGCATGACTAAATCAAATACATTCCACATTTTTATCCTTTTTTGTATGTTAAGTATAACTGATGGTGTTTTCGGTGCCACACTTCTCAGTTTCCTTCAGGCTAAATGTACCTGCTAATTTATTTATTTAAAATATTTCCGTTTTAGCGTCTTTGCCTACTTACTGTGGTAATGAGGTCCATTCTTTGTCTACGATGAACATACCTTGTTCTGTAAAGCCTATCTTTTTCTTCTTCAATAAACTTTGTTTTATGCTAGCCTTAAAAATAATAAAACAATACAATGTTTTCATTTTAGTAAATTTATTACCAACATTTGAAGATATAATTACAACTAAATAATTTGTACATGAAATAACATTTTAATTAACATTTCAATGAATGAGCAGGATAAAACTTTTTAATAGGAATGTTGATCTTGCTAAAAAGTAAAGCCAAAAATGGGATGCTGTTCTGAGGGGAAATCATCACCATATTTCTTTCAATTTTTCTTAATATTGGAAAAAGCATTCCTTATTAATATGCTTATGGGATGTATTGGGTGGGGAAGGAACTTTATGAATGCAAAAGGGAGTGAGTTGAATCACTTTACATCATTGAGTAAGACAACCGATGATAATGACCTCTAGTATAATAGGAGCAGTGGCGTTTGCCAATAGCAGTAACAGTTTATCCACAGAAGCAGAATAGCAGTGGACTCATCTAAAGACAGATGCGAACAGGGAGAATTTACATCTCAAAACATATGGGATCATTTTTATATTTCATAACAATAAAGCCATCATTGCATGGATTGTTTGATTTGCAATGCCACAGGACATGAGCTGGTGAAAGTCAGTAGTGGGGGGGAATCCACTGTACTCGAGATCAGGAGGAGCTTGTAGTTATTAGCAATGAAAAAGTGTAGGTATGAGGTTGATGAGAGATAAAATGGGACGCTGGATGAGAGGTCCTGAAGGATTACCAAGAACCATGATGACATCAGTGTTGGAGGGAGTCAAATTATTCCAGTAACTAAGATTTCTAATGCATGAGAGGGTTAGATTTAACCTCTGTGTCAGGAGATTGTGAACGAGGATAACAACGTAGACTTAGCATGATCATCTGATGATTCAAAAATTAAACTGAGTGGAGCTGTCTGCAAAGAAGGGAAGATGAGGCTGAATAGGGAATGCAGGAATAGAGAGGTGTGTATACCTGACACTTGCCAAGGCCACAGCAGAAGCTGTGTCTAAAATGGGGAACCAGGTTTAAATAAAAGGAAGACAATGTTCAAAGGCACATGAGGAAAGTTTAGAATGATTTATCTTCCCTAAACCTATGGAAGGTTTGTAGGCTTGTCTTTATAAAATAAAATAAAATTAGATTTATTTTTTTATTGTATTTCTCTGAATGTCAGATATGTTTTTGAATACACACATGTATGATTATATGCACTCACACACGCAATACACATTTATACTTGATATGTAAATTTTAACATCCACTTTTATTACATTAATTCATATATATGTACCTATTATATTTGGTGTGGAGCCAGTAACCATGGAAAGCAGAATAAAAATTCCTAGAAAATAATTTCACTCATAAGGTTATAAATCATTGGGAGAAGCTATTTTAAAATTTATGAGTGGTATAAACAGATAAAAATACAAATTTCTTGGACAGGCTCAGTGGCTCACACCTGTAACCCTACTGCTCTGTGAGGCCAACGCAGGTGATCATCTGTGCTGAGGAGTTTGACACCAGCCTGAACAAGAGTGATACCCCATCTCTACTAAACAATATAAGAACTAGCCAGGACTGTGGTGAGTGCCTGTAGGCCCAGCTATTTGGGAAGCTGAGGCCAGAGATTGCTTAGGCCCAAGAGTCTGAGTTTGCTGTGATCTATGCCAGGACACTTTACCCAGGATGACAGAGTGAGATGGTCTCAAAAAAAAAAAAAGGAGAATAGGATAAAAAAAATTTAAAACATACAAATTTCTTGACCATGAATAAAAAACCTGCTAGTTAGAGAGAAATTTAAATAAATGTGTGAAAAACATGGAGACATCTGTGACACCATAAAGCTAAGGGAAAATTATTATACTATTTAAACTGAAAGAAAGGAGGAAAGTAGAGAAGGACTGAAAATACAATTCATATAGATATGAATATTTAAAGTTTATATGTTAAAATGGAAGAACGTGCGATTATAAACATAAGGCAGAAGTACTATCCATGATAGAATTCATAGAAAAGGATATAATGGCAAGTAGATATATATCTTTAGGGCCATAAAGAAAAGAGAGAGCGTAACAGTCAATTTTCAATAACCTCAATTTCTTCCTTATGTAATAAGCTTGGTGATCTCTAGAATTTTGCAAGTTACCTTAATTAATGATATTTTGAAGACTCAGATGACTATAAATTACATCAAACAGCTGTTCTGTAATTAGTGAGTGGTGAGACTGAATATTATTAGGAAGAACTGTTGAATCTATAGAGATATTTCCTACTACAAGATAACAATATCCCAAATATAGCTACAAATCAGCAAATGATCTGGATTCTAAATACTGACTCCTACTCAAGAATCAGAGCAAGGCATGGTAGAAAAATGTCACTGAATGTATGAGTGACAATCTGACTTTAAGGTTAAGCACAATGCAGAAACTGGGGCTGATAAATTAAATATTCATATAAATTATTCATGTATATGAATGTAAATATATATGCATGTGATTATTCGATATATATATATATCAAATATCAATATATATTTTTGGATACTTAAGGAGAAGAAATTATGTTAATAGACAAATTACAAAAAAATATAAGGGTGATGAAATTAACATGAACATTATGTTTGAATATTGCATATATATATTTATAAAGCTATTATATGCCAGGTATACACTTCTGGTACAACAAAGTTTTAATATTTTTTGATGTTAGGTGTAGTCAAATTTAACTAACAATGGTTGTACCCATCAAACTGAAAGCATGAACTACACAGCACACAAAAGAATAAAATAGTTTTGTTTTCTTCCACCACAGAAGTAAAAATTCAAGGAGTTTTGGCACCATCATAAAGCTTATGTAATGTGTATATCTAATCTCCTGTATGCTCATAAAATTGGCAGGCATTAAGAATTTAGTTTTCATTGCTCCCTTCGGTACTTCACTGGAGGTAGAAACAAGTTATGAATTTAGTAAAAGTCATGAGAACAGCAGGGACTTAATTTACTGTATACATTTTTCTCACTATGCTCATTTCTTGGTCTACTATCAGCCTTAAACACAGACAAGTTTCACACATTGCCTTTTGTTTTAAGCTCATTAACCTAACAGTCTCACCATATTTTTTAAATTACATATCTTCTCTTTCAAGAGATAAGGCCAGTTTTCTGTGGACTTTTCTACAATTTGTATTTATATGATTGTTTCAAAAATAATTAAATTTAGGTTGAATGTACTCGATGCGATCTCCATAGGTAAGATACTGTGTTCTACACAATACGTCATAACAAGATACACATAATATGACAATTCTCACTCGTTGTAATTCTAGTATTGATCACACAGTTAAGGTAGTGACTGACAGCTCTGGTCTTTATGCAGAGCAGAGTTTCTTCCCCCCTCAAAAAATTGTTAGTCTTTTGTACAATCATATTTTGGAATCTTACAAGTTTCCTGACTTTCAGTTGTTTGGTAAGTTAGCATTTGTGATGGCTCAATTCTGTAATTGCATGAATTTTTCACAATGTTTTCTAATAATATCATTTCTTTTATATCTGTTAGTTGGTACCCTTTTAAGTAGTTTTTTCTTAAAAACTGGAGATGCGTTATGTTTCAACAAGGTACAAAAGATAAATGCTCTTTAAATTTACAAATAATATTGTTATATAACTGAAATAAAGCTCTCATATTTAAAATAAATAATTGACTTAAAATTACTTTCTATTTTATTGCCAGGGCACATTCTGCATTTTGTGGTCCACAAACTCTTGGAATGCTTTGTCAATCTTATGGTTTGAGAATTTACAGTATTGTCATCAACTAAAACTTTTTAACCCCTGAGGAATACACCACAGCAGAGGAGACAAAGAGGCCTTTTCATCAGCTGGATAAAGACAGATACTCAAGTAATTTTCCATTACTCTTATAAAAAGTATAACCTGGGTATCAGAAAGTTTTTGTTGTGACTATTAATGTTATTAGTAAGTTGACTTGGATGAGTCAACTTACCTCATAGAGCTGCTGGTCAAAAAATACTATATATACACATAGTATTTTATAATATGTATTATAAATTATATAATATTTTATAAACCTTCACATATTATTAATATAATGGACTTTCACATGCTCCTGCTTGGAATGAACAGAAAGGCCCTTTTATATGTGTTTTGTTACCATACACTAAAGCTTACTGTATCATATCTTAGAGCCCTACCATTAAAATGTACATATACAATCATCAGAAACAAAATCTTTACAATAACATAAGTTTAAGGATATTGATATTAGCACTATTTTGATAGCCAGAAATTAGAAATTAAACAAATTCCCATGAACAGCAGACTGAATAGGTAAATCACGATATATTTACTAGTGAAATATCACATAACAAAAATGAACCCGATACAATTTTACTGAATTTTACGGACAAAGTTTACAAATATATCAGAAGGGGAGGGACAAAACACAAAAGAACACACAGCATGGAATCAGTTTTATATACATTTTTATAGTAGTGAGGATTGATCTTTGGTCCTAGAAGGTTAACCTTTGGGATGCCATCACAGACAGGTGACACAGGGGACACTTCTCACTTACCGTTAGGCTTATGGAATCTCGTAAGATTATTCTTCTCTTTTTGCTTGAGGGCTTTTTAAAAATTAATTACGAGTCTGTTCACTTTTAAAAATTTAATAGATATCTTCAGAGATTATACTTTATTGTATTTGTCTTATACTTTGAAAATGGAAAAATAAATAGAGATTTTATATCTTTTGTACTTACTTGGATGGAATGAAAGGAGTGGACCCATGCCACTGTCATCCCCAAGGTCTTGGTCATGTCTGGAGACTCCCAACTACCTGCACCACGGACCGTGCTCTTCTGTATCAATGTGGCCTGCCCGAAGTCTGTGGGCAGCTCATCTACCAAGCATATGCTGCCCACTGTCCTGCCTATGGCTGGAGACCCAGGTGCGAGCGTCCACTTCAATGTGGCCAAGTCCCTACAGAAGCATGGAAAAACAATCATCCCATATGTGGAATACTAATTTGAAGTTAGTAGATGAACAACTACAGGCCCACATGAGAGGAGAAGCAAAATCAAATTCAAGAAAGGTGGAGGGAGGATGGGCGGAAGGGACTCAGCAAGCTCCCACCTAATGGGAACAATGTACGAGTCTGATGTAAAATTTCTGGGTGGAAGACTCAAATGCAGCTAGGACTGGTCCTAACAAACGTAAAAATGTAACCTAATGGTGTATCCCCTTATAGTAATCCTGAGTAAATATATATATATAATATACATATTTATTTATATACTTATTTTATATATACTTTATATATTTATTCATATATGTGGGTGTATATATAAATAAAATAATGTTTGACACAAAGAAGAAAGCCGGCAAATGTTTATTCTTTTTCCACATTTTTATAAATAATGAAGCTGTGGCAAAAACCAACTGACACAATCTCCTTGGCCAGGGAAGCTATTTTCATCACCTTCAGGGAGCACACTTAGTTTCCTTTCTTCATCCTTTTAGGCTTAAAAAATAATATATAATTTATTGATGTACTCTATTTCAGAAAGATTTTGTATGGATAAATCTTGTGACAATGTTCAAATGTACGACACTAAGTTTACAACTTAGAAATGGCATTTCAGTATTTTTTTTTTTTTTGGCTGGAACGGGGTTTGAACCCGCCACTCTTAGACGTTGGCACCCTATTCCTCGAGCCAAAGGTGCTGTCCCTAGAAATGGCATTTCAAAGTCCTACTGGAATTTCATAGAACCATACTTTCTATTACCTACTAATAATAAAATAGCTGACATGAAACAGATTGGTTTTGAATATCTTTGTGATTTTGTGCTGTCGTATTTTAAAGATGTGTTGTATTTTTATCTTTTAAAGTTTATTTTAGGTGCAGTTTTCCACCTTAATAGAATGTGGTTAAATTTGTGACTAATATAAAAATATAACTTGAGCTAAGTTAGAATGAAATATGTAAATTTTATTTGGAAATGTCATTTAGAGGAGTTTGTATAATAATACTTTCTCTGAAAAATACATGGGTAGGTTTTAAAATAGCTGACTTTTTCTATGTAAATACACAAATATGATGAAATACATTTGAAATAAAAATCTGAATGTTAGTAAACATGAATTATAAAGTTAAAATATTTTATACATTAAACATGAATATACTTTATGATTTCTACAGAAATCAAAATGTTTTGATATTGTAATTCTAACTGGAGTAGGTCTACATAATAACCACATAATTTAAAAAGAGCTTTTTTTCTTTGATTTCTTTAATTTGAAAGACACAAATACTACTCCTGTTTCCCTCACTGAACTGATTTATTATTGAACTGAATTAATTTTAAAAAGATTTGGAGAGCTTACATAAAATATGCAAGGAATATTGTCATTTGATTTGGGTTCTTCAGTAATTAATAATGACAGGCGTGATAAGGAAAACAATCTAAGTTTTTAAATATCCAATTCCACTATTTCCATTGGGCAATAAATGGAATATAAAATTTCATTCCATAGGGCAGGTTTGGCTGCTCACACCTGTAATCCTAGTGATACAGGGCAGGTGGCGCCCCAGCTCAGCCAGCACCAGGCCACCTGGGAGGGCCCTGCGGCTGGTTCCGCCTTGCCAGGTTGTGGCTCCCGGGGGTGTTGGTGCAGCTGAACGCCGGGAAGCGAAGGCTGGAGAACCAAGTCCCTCGGAGAGGAGCTAGCATAGTCAAAGCCCAGAGTTCTCTAGGAAGTTGAGGGAGACCATGGCCCAGCCCACGCTGCTGTCCCAGCAACCTCTTCCTTCGCCGTATTTCAGCGTACAGTGCCAACTAGTGTGGGACTGCCCTCTGCAGCACACACACAACTTCTGAGGCTGAGAGTGACCAGGATGCAGAGTTCCTAGGCCTGGGCAATTTCATGAAAGGAATGGCCCATTCACCTTGCCCCTTACTGGAAGGGACTGTATCCATTCATTTGTTACCAAGTCCTGACCAATATAACCATTAAAAACCCATGCAACTCTATATACCCCTAGACAAAGGACCCAGGTAGAGAAGAGATTTTTCTGACTTTGGTCTTTTCCTCTGCCAGGAGCTCTGGTGCTTTTTCTGTCTTTCATTTTGGGTAATAAATCCTATCTTACCAATCATCTGTGGTCCGTGGGGTCATTCTTCAGATCCCTGAGACCAAGGACCTTCTGAAGAAAGAAATTCGGGTAACACCAGTGCTCTGTGAGGCCAAGGCAGGTGGATCACCTGAGCTTGGGAGTTCTAGATCAGCCTAAGCAAGAGCGAGACCCCCATCTCTACTGAAAATAGAAAAACTAAAAATAGAAAAAATAGCTGGATGTTTTGGCAGGCACTTGTAGTACCAGATACTTGTGAGGGTGAGGCAAGAGGATTGCTTGAGACCAGGAGTTTGATGCTGCTGTGACTGATTTTTTTGGGGGGCTGGGGGGCAGAATCCTATTTTGTCACCCTCAGTAGAGCACCTGTAGCATCACAGCTCACAGCAAATTCAAACTCTTGGGCTAAAGTGATATTCTTGACTCAGCCTCACAAGTATCTGGGACTATAGGTGCCTGCCACAATGCCAGGCTATTTTTTTTTTTTTTTTGAGATGGAAGTGTCGCTTTTGCTCAGGCTGGTCTTGAACTTGTGAGGTCAAGTAATTCACCCACCTTGGACTCCCAAAGTACTATGATTGCAGGTGTGAGCCAAACACCCAGTAGAAGTTGCTGTGATCTATGATGCCACAGTATTCTATCCAGGATGACAGAATGAGACTTTGTCCCTCTCTCCACAAAAACAATTATTTCATAAATACTGGACCATATGGTAGAGATTATTAAACATAAACCTCTTCAGAATAGCAGGGAAAGTATAAGATTTTATATGTATACATTTTTCAGGACACAAGTAAATCATTTGGGGAAGACTTACATTAAATGAAAACATGAAAAATTAGACCCTTAGAATTATACATTTGTTTTACAAGACACAAGCATTTTTAATTACTAGTATTTGATACCGACCCAATTTTACACTAATCCCAATGGTATTTAACTTAAGAATTGCTAATATGTATCATCGCATTTTGTAAATGTCCTGTAATCTAATATAACTTTCTGTAAAATTGGTCGGTATTGGTGATGAAAAGGAAACTATTAGTAAGAAAAACATTCTTAATCCTTTTAGATTTTCCGGTGTATCATGTTTACCAATTTACAGATGCTCAGATTTAATTATTCATCAACATGAAAAGCACACATTATAAAAAAAATCTCTAAGAGAGATTAGGATAAATGTAGTTAGTGGAGACTTTAATGGTAAGAAATATTAGAATATACCTTTCAAATAAAAATTATAAGGTTCGGCACCTGTTGCTCAGTGGTTAGGGCACTGCACATACACCAGGGCTGGAGTGTTTGAACCCGGCCTGGGCCTGCTAAACAACAATGACAACTGCAACAAAACAAGTAGCTAGGCATTGTGGCGGGCAACTATAATCCCAGCTATTTGGGAGGCGGAGGCAAGAGAATCACCTAAGCCCAAGAGTTTGAGGTTGCTGTGAGCTGTGATGTCACAGCACTCTACCAAGGACGATATAGTGAGACTCTGTCTCAAGACAAAAAAAAAGTATTAGAATAATTCACTAAAGTAAGGTCATGGATTATTTGGGGTCAATTCATAATCCATTAATATTTATTCCTGAATTATTTCTAAATACAATTTAAAGAGCTCAATTTATTGTATTCTTTGAAATTGGCACAACAAAAATAAAACATTGTATTAAACTCTGAACATATTATCAATTCATTGCTTCTAAAACTCTTCCTGTGATGACATTATATGTCTTTTAATTATATGTCATTTTATCTACCTACAGCATATAAGTATATATATTCATTTTTACCCATATTTTCAAAAAAGTATATTTTAAAATTCCGACAGTCTGCAATTAGTTTCCCCTCATATTTCTTCTTTGATCTATCTTTCCCACAGAACATATCTTCTGTCAAAAGGATTGAGTCTGCCTGAGCTGTCTTCTTTTTCTTTTTTTTTTTTTTTTGAAGAATTAAAATCATTTCTCCACTAGCAATTACAGTGGTTTGCGAAAACATAAATCAATCTATTTACTCTGTTAAAATCTATCAGTCGAGTGGTGGATATTTTTCTTCTTGAAATGTTTCTTTATTATAATTATTAGCATCTTTAAGTTATTTATATTAACTACTTGAAGTCATTCCCTTCTCATTATGAAGCAGAACTTGGATAACATGGCTCAATTTGAAAATGTCAGGTGCTCTCTCTGATATTTCTTGATGTTTTTGGAGCACAATTCAAAATAGCCAAGATATAGTCCCAACCTAGGTGTCCGTCAGGGGATAAATAGATACAGAAACTGTAGTGATATACACAATGAATCCGACCATTAAAAAAGAAGGAAATCCTGTCATTTGCAGCAAGAAACTTGAGGACATATGGAACTGGAAGCTGTATTAACTGAAATAATCCAGGCAGCAGATGACAAATATCCCGTGTTCTCACTTATGCAGGAGCTAAAAACATCATCTCAAGGAGGTAGTTAGAAAATGGAGTTGTCAGTGGTTGAGAAAGTTAGGTCGGAGAGGTGATGAAGAGAGGTGTGTTAATGGATAGACAAATACAGCGAGAAAGAATACATTCCAGTGCTCCACTGAACAGCAGGGCAACTATAGTTAACAACGATTTATTGTATATTTCAAAATATCTAAGGGAAAAAATTTGGAATGTTTCTAACACAAAGAAATGATAAATGTTTGAGGAGATGGATATCCCAATTACCCTGATCTGATCGGAACACTTCGTATGTAGGTATCAAAATATCACTTGCAACTTATCAATATGTACAATTACTATGAATCAATTTTAAAAAGAGAAAAAATATAAGCATGAAACATGATCTAGGGCACCCTAATCAGATGTTTCACTGCCTATCTCCATTCAACTTTTAACTCTATTAATAAAAGGGCCTAATCTGGCTTGTTTACTGTTTAATCTCTATCATTCTGACCAATATTTTTCTCATCAAATTATAAAGAAAAAAAAAGATAGAATGCATGAATGAATAAAAATAATTTTTTTCACTACCAGTTTAATCTTATTCAGAATGATATTTGATTTTGAAAACCATATACAGATGTCAAAGCCCACTTGATTATTTTCATATGTTAAAAATTGCTTATTAGAAGTGTAATGAGAAATTATTTTGTAAATGAATAAATATGATAGTTTTTATTTATTGAAATTAAAGTTCATAAAGAACTCTCATAGGCACAAGTGTAATATTTAAATTTGTTTCAGTAATGGCATTTATCTTAGCACAATATCTTTAACAATATGAATTTTAAAAGAAATTGAAGGTAGAGATAAAAGTGCTATGACACATCAACATTATTTTTTACTAACAACAATACAAGTTGCATTTAAAAAACTATAAATGTTGACATTGATTTCTCAAACATACATGTGTTAATCTTGCTGTGATTCCTTTTCAGAAATATGCCCATTCATAATAGGTTAGTTGATTAAAGTTTACTCATGAAGAAAGAGTTTTATCATTTTCTGTGTTAGCTACAGTTAATCTTAATTCTAATATAGAACTCGTATTCTGTATTACCAACCTGAGATATTGCTAAGAAGGAATAATCACAATATATATTTACAATAGGTAAAATAGATGATGTTTTGTTTAAATTAAAAAATAAAATAGTACAATTTATATTTTAATATATTTTAATGAAAAAGACAACTGGGCATTAAAATTTTTATTTTGAAGCAAGTTTAAGGTAAAAGTCACTTATTCAATTGTATAATTTTAGACTGTGTCAATCTATGGTTTTTAGTATGTTCCCAAAGTTATCTACCACCCCCAAATCTCATCGTAGAACATTTTCATCACCTGAAATGAAATGGAGATTTTTACATCTTTTGTATTTGCGTGGATGGAGTTGAAACACATTCTTCTTAGTAAACTATCACAAGGAAGGAAGAGCAAATATCCAATGTACTCAATGCTAATATTAAACCCATAGAAAAACAACTATGCAGCTACAGGAGAGAAAATATAAGTGTATTCAAGTGAGGTGAGGGCAAAAAGGGAAGGGGAATTGGTTAGCTCTCAAAAAACATGCACAATGTAAGGGTGTATAGCACACCCCCTGGGAGGAGGGTTCAACTGCAACTTGAATTTTACCTTAGAGATGCAAGCAATGTAACTTAACCATTTGTACCATATTAATCTTAATAAAATGAATTAAATTAATACTTGATAAACATGCTTTGTTTGTCATTCTTTATCCAGCACCACAAATCAGCATAAGTAATTTATATGTAGAGAATGTAGATTTTGAATAAAATCCAATTGATTTTATAATAGTATTCATTCAAAAACTACCACTCAAAGAATATTGTCATTTAATCACATTTTTGCTCTTTTGCCCTAAAATAAAGATAAATTTATGTTCTGCTGTCCACCCAATTGATGACTTGATATGGAAATCTGAGAGCTGAAATACTTCATATAATTGACTGTGTGCACTTCAAACATTTCATTTATGAAAATAAAATACTTCACCTTAAGAAATTTTCTCTCATAAATTCCTCCCATTAGATGACCAAATTTAATATGATAATTTTGCTTGAGAATATTTAAGATTGATCACATTATTTTAATTCAATCATTCCACAACTATTCAGTGAACATTTTTTTTTATGTCAGACAAACTAATATACTAAGGTTAAAAAATAAAATAAAACTCTTTAATGTAATTTTGGTATTAAATTATATCACTTCTCCAAAATAGATATCCCAATTTTTTTTTTTTTTTGTAGAGACAGAGTCTCACTGTATGCCGTCAGTAGAGTGCTGTAGAGTCACAACTCACAGCAGCCTCCAGCTCCTGGGCTTAGGTGATTCTCTTGCCTCAGCCTCCCAAGTAACTGGGACTACAGGCGCCTGCCACAGCGCCCAGCTAATTTTTGATGCAGTTTGCCAGGGCCGAACCCACACCCTCGGTATATGGGGCCGGCACCCTACTAGCTGAGCCACAGGCGCCACTCGATATCACTATTTTTAACATAACCTGAACATTATACATGGACATACAACTTCAATAATTCTATAATAAATATTTGTGTCTTTTGGGGTAAGTAGCAATATGATTTTACTTTGTAAGTATTCAAGTAACACCATATAAATTTTTATACTCTTTAATTTTATAAAGTATGTTTTCTAGTTTAAATAAATATGATATTTCATTTTGTTAACTCTAGGTAATATAACTTTTTCTATGTACTTGCATTAGAATCAATATTTACTCATTAGGGAACAGTTAACTGATAATTGAATTACTTTAAGGAATAGCATTTTTTATTATGCTTTAGTCATTTATAACATAATAGTTATGCAATGATTACAAGTGATTTTTTTCTCTCCCAGATTTCGCATTACTCAAATAGTTTAAATTAGACCATTATGTCATGGACTTTGCCACTTTTCCATAATGAATTATTTTTTCTCTGTGAAATTAAAGCTTTTTTGATTGTAAACCTATATTTCTCAACATCAAAACCAGCTGATTTTCTAGCTATTGAAAAATTATGTATGGAATTATTCATAGGAAAATAAACAAACTATAAATAAATGCATTGGTCGCATTTTTGTTATTTTTCACTTCTATTTAATAACTGTCCATAGTTTTTTTTTTTTTTTCTGTTAAAGAGCACTCAACTTTGGGGTCATTTCTGGTACAATAGATACATATAAATTACTACAGAATAGGAGAATTGATGCTTTAATATTTATTTAAATATTTAGTATAATTTAGTTTACATGTTTAGAAAATGACATTAAAAACATTTAAAATGTACATTTTCATTCTAAATGTATGCATCTACATTATATACTTCAGCTGTATGCAGAAAACTAGAAGTAACATAAAAACAACCTTACATCATCCTAAAATTAGATCATAACTATTTATTTAATATAGTCATTTTTCAAGGCAAAGTATTTTTCCTAAAGTATGTTATTGTATATTATGTTGAGCATAATCTCCTTTTTAATTTTACCTTAGAGTTATAAGTATCTTTCTTATTACAAAATTTTTATAAACAAAGATTGACCATTAAATTGAGCACATTTCATTATGTTAGTATGGGAAATTATTTCACAGACTTAGAAAATACACCTGATTTGAACTACTTTGAGAGTAAAGTTACCTACTGTAAGATGCACAGTCTGCACTGCCTGTTTTCTAGTTGCATAGACTTTTCCTATAATTGTTTACTAAGCATATTTAATGAGCATATACCATAAATTTTGAAATGAATTTCAGGTAATACAACATCTCAGTTCAAGATTCTCCACTATAAGAACTTGAACAATGATAAAGACGTGGTTATTTGCATGCATATTATGCAATAAAAATGAATAACACATACAAGACAGAGCTAAATAGGAAAAGAGTGTTAAACATAGGCTAAATGTGTGAGAGCTGTTATAGTTAATAAAAAATCAGGGAGGCAACATCCACAATGCATGACCGCCAGGAAGCCAGGTGGGATGTGGCCATGGTAAACGGTGGAGAAAAAAGCCTGTGGCAAGTTAGAAAAGAGTGGGACATAGAAGAAACTATGACTATTACAGGAAAATATTAGATTTATGAGAATAAAAATAATAAAAAGGTATAATCTATTAATAGAGAAAATGTTTGACAATGTAAGTGAATTCATACACAACCTTAGAAAAATACGCACATTAGATATAGACATAGGCATTGGGAGATGGTTACGTTACACTGTTGAGTTACTGCTTTGTGCCCTTTTACTGGGTTCAGAGTTTGATTGATAGATGAAAAAATCCGTAGTCTTACATGGGTGGTAATTCAAACCATGTGCTAAGAAAGAAAATTGCCAATTACAAAACAGCAGGATAAATGTTATGTCAAAATTATGTACTATTTGCTCAATAGGATAAAAGGGAGTGCACACCTCTCTAAGTAGGACTTGAGTATAAAGGACTGCATGGCATCACTACTTGTATTAATTTTTCATGATATTGTCTCTCCTCAAAATTGTACTTTCATACCATTGATATTTGGAGCTTTTTAATTAGAAAGATAACAGTGTGTCTCAGTGTCTCCTAGATACTGAGTGTTTAGAATATCAATGATAATTATAATAACGGACTTTAGAAAAAAAAGAAGAGCTAAAAGAAGAGAATAGTTAGTGCTCTCCACAGGATTTGATACTCAGATAAATAAAAACTGTGCATTTAAACTTTCTTGCTATTCTGTAGTAAGCTAGTAAAAATGTTTAAGTTGTTAATATGTTTATCCACCTGTACACACACAGTGTATGTGTGTGTGTGTGTGTGAAAGTTCACATGTGTGTTTTCATGATGACAATCATATAAAATAATCTTCTATTCCTACATGGCCTAATTCATTTATTTATTCATGCATTCAATCAATCATTCATTAAGCACCTATGGGGTAAAGATCCTAGAAATTCCAAGGCTATTTACTAGAAGGTTCGGGAAATACACAAGCAATAGCTTCTATTAGTGAAAAACTTAACTCTGTAGCTGGTAAAACAGAAAAATAAATGTATGAGCACATCTATTGCAAAGACTATATCTTATAAATAAAATATGCACAAAATCTTAGGTGACCAAATAAGGAAAATAGAAGTACATTATCAAAATGTCATTAAAACTAATATAACATTTTGGAGGTGCCTGTGGCTCATCGAGTACAGCGCCAGCCCCATATACCGAAGGTGGCGGGTACAAACCCAGCCTCAGCCAAACTGCTAAAATAGAAAACTAGCCGGCCATTGTGGCGGGCACTTGTAGTCCCAACTACTTGGGAGGCTGAGGCAAGACAATCACCTCAGCCCAGGAGTTGGAGGTTGCTGTGAGCTGTGTGACGCCACGGCACTCTACCGAGGTCGACAAAGTGAGACTCTGTCTCAAAAAAAAAAAAAAAAAAAAAAACTAATATAACATTTTATATTATTGTCATATATATCTGTTTGCATGTGTGTAGATTTGGAATGAAAATTACATAATTATCTATTGTCTTAATTGCAATGTTTACCCATTTGTGTGTTCTATTAATTTTATTGTGACGATAATTAGCTTAACATTCATTAGGTAATTTTTTTACATTTTAAATTTAGGATAACTTTAAATATACAAAAATAAATATGAAGATAGAAATGACAGTTCTAATATCTCTGAACCCAGGTTCTCCTATTAACTTTTTTTTTTTTTTGAGACAGAGCCTCAAGCTATCACCCTGGATAGAGTGCTGTGACATCACAGCTCACAGCAACCTCCAATTCCTGGGCTTAAGCGAGTCTCTTGCCTCCGCCTCCCAAGTAGCTGGGACCATAGGTGCCTGCCACAATGCCCGGGCATTTTTTGGTTGCAGCCGTCATTGTTGTTTGGAGGCCCCGACTGGATTTGAACCGGCCAGCTCAGGTGTACGTGGCTGGCGCCCTAGCCAGTTGAGCCACAGGTGCCAAGCCAGGTTCTCCTATTATTAACACCGTGCATCAATATGGTATATTTATTAAAATTAATAAACCAATATTGACACAGTATTATCTTACTTTCTTTTCTTTTTTTCTTTTTTATTACCCTAAATTCTTTTTCTGTTTTAGTGTCCCATCCACAGTGACATATTACATCTAACTGTCATTTCATTAGGTTTCAGGTGGTCTGAACGATTTCTCATACTTCTGTTTTTGATGACTTCAAAATTTTGTAGTAGTTGTAGTCAGGTATTGTCCTCAAATGGGATTCTTCTGAGTTATTTTCTGAGTAGAAATATTTTTAAACATATGTGTATATATGTATTTTATTTATATGTGTATTTTTACATATATACTGATGTGTGGACCACATAAGTCAAGTATTCCCATCACAGCATCTGAAGAGTACAGAGTATCCACGTGACTTGCCACTGTTGGTGCTGCTTTAGATCAGCTTCCCGGTGCAGGGTTTAGTTTGTTATATTTCTTTTTTGTTTTTGTTTTTCAGGCGAGGCTTCAACCCACCACCCCTGGCATGTGGGGCTGGCACACTAACCACTGAGCTTGGCGGCCGGATAAGTTTGTCATATTTCTTCACTGTAATGTTATTCTCTTCCACTTCTTCACTATATTCTTTGGAAGGACGCCCCTGAACACACCCCACCTTAAAGCAGTGGGGTCCTACGATGTTACTCCACAGTTGAGATCTGTATACATTATTTGAAATTCTTCTTCCCAAGATACTTGTCTATTCTCCATTTATTTATTTGTTGTTAAATCGAACATTTCTGTCAAGATGGGCACATGTGTTGTTACATGATACCAATGTTGCTGTATTATTGCATTGTATACATTGTCCTAGCTTTGGCCATTAGTAGCTCCTCTTTGTAAATTTTTAGTCAGTAATAAATGTACATACGATTCTAGTGATTGTCTTTTTACTTTCATGAAGATATACCTTGTAGCAAAAATGTATATAATTTTGATGAAGTCTAGTTTGTTTTTTTTCCTTTGTGGTTAATACTTCTGAAGGAAAGAATCTTTTGCCAAAACCAGTGTCATGGAGATTTATTACTATGGCTTTTCCTATGAAGTTTATAACTTTACTGCTTACATAAAGGTCTTTGAATCTATTTTTAGTTTATTTTGTACACTATCTGAGGTAATGGTTCAACTTCATTCTTTGATATGCTGCTATCCAGGTGTCCCAAACCAATTTTTTGATAAGACTATTCTCTTCATGTTGAATGATCTTGATACCACTGTTAAAATCAGTTAACTACAGATGTATGTTACTCCTAAATATTTGCACTGCCATTGCACTAGTATAACACTTTTCTATAGTTTTCACTATATAATTTTTGCATATATTTTGTGAATTATAATTATTTCTAAATATTTTACTTTTTGATGCTCTTGTGAATAAGTTTTTCTTAATTTAATTTTTAGACAGCTCATTGCAAGTATATAGAAATACAATTGATTTTATACGTTAATAATGTATCTTTTAATCTTGCAGGATTCAACCCTATTCAATTTGAAAAGCTATATTAATTTTTTTGGATTTCTTATATAAAATAATTTAGGGAGTGGGGCAAGAAGCAGCCTGAGGTCTCCACTTCTCTCTCCGGCTGTGCAGTCCCCTTATGCATCGGGCAAGAATAGTCAGGACCCTAGTAATCTGACGATGCCATATCCAAGGTAGAGCCTCTGCTCCATGAGGTTGGGCAGGAAAAGGGAGCTTCTGCTTCTTGGACATTCTTATTTGGGACCTAGACTTTGAAATAGGTAGGGAAGGGCAGGATGAGAAATGTGGACATCCTGTTTCTTTAGGAAAAATATTTTCTCTGTTGGGAATCCAAGGGGAAGAGTGAGCCTCGTGTTCTTAGTTACAACAGTCTGAAGTGGAGTTTACTCCTCACTGATCTTGGAGAGGGAAGGAGGGAGTGATCTTAGTTAATAGGCCATAGCCAAGCTTTCTTACTGAATTTCATAGATGTTTAGAAATAAATATTTCTTTGCTGTATTCCTTTGGAAGTGTTCCCAAGATATATGGTTGTGTGTGTGTTTACTTATTCATGACTTTGACCAGTTTCATAGAAGAACCGGTTGTCAGAGAAACGCATGCAACCATTAGCTCATTATTTTTCAAATTAATGGACTATTCCTTTTTCTTTTTCTTTCTTTCTTTCTTTTTTTTTGTAGAGACAGAGTCTCACTTTATCACCGTCGGTAGAGTGCCGTGGCATCACACAGCTCACAGCAACCTCCAACTCTTGGGCGATTCTCTTGCCGCAGCCTCCCAAGTAGCTGGGACTACACACGCCTGCCACAATGCCCAGCTATTTAATAGACTATTTCTATAGTAGTTTATGTTGACAGAAAAGTGAGTAGAAAGTAAAGTGATTTGCCATATACACCCAAACTCCTGCAATCAATCCCTAGCCCATTAATTGCAATGCACAGACTTTCACTAAAGCCACCCCTGCTGAATGTGTGCTTTCCTGCAGTAGTCTGGTAGATTGTATCTTTTTTTTCTCAAAATGTATTGCTTCTTCTTCCTTCATATCATTGATTATTATTGCATTGGTCTTTTCACTTACTTTGACCACATAAATTGATAATGGCATATACTTTAGCTGACCACACACTTTAAATATGATGTAGGATAATCAAGTTCACAAGGACATTCTAGAAATAGTGCTACTTACCTCACGACTGACTTGAGATGGCCAAGGGGAGCACTTTGAAGATGACTGCAGTGATATTCAGCCGTGACGGATGCAACACTTTTTCTAGGATGAGTTCATGAATGTAGTTGTCTGACTGGTACAATGACAGTTCTGATGCCATTCCAGAAAAAGAGTTTCAAAATGTATTTGAAGGGTAGACTAGGCGCTGATGTCAGTGCATAGCTCCCCAAGAGGAGTCCCTCCAAGGTGACTCTAGGGATGTTCAGCAAGGAGGGATGTAGCACTTTTTCTAGGATGAACTTGAGAACTTAATTTTCCGATCTTGTATGTTTCCATGATGTGATTTTCCCTCTTGTTCTTCTGCCAACACCAGAGGAATGGACTATCTCAAGGAGACATTTGGTGTGCAGTCTGGACCTTGGAATAAATTATAAGTAAAACAGTAAATTCAATTTACTCATAGATTCATGAATGAGAAATAAATGTGTGTTTCTGAAAGCCACTGGAATCTTGGGATTTCCATAGCATCATTGCAAAAATAACTAACTAATTCAAATTTTACATGCCACACCTTTTCCCAACGCACAAATGAAGTGAAAATATCGAGGCTAAGCTGCTTACAATAGCACTTCTATTTATGTTGGTAAATAGACATACACTAAATTCCGTGTATAGTACACACATACACATGCACTCACAAATCTGTATATATAAGATACACAAATTTGTATATATAAGTAGTAATCTACCAACTGATGAACATTTTTTTTTTCTTCTGTAGCGACAGAGTCTCACTTTGTTGCTCTCGGTAGAGTGCCATGGCATCACACAACTCACAGCAACCTCCAACTCCTGGGCTTAGCAAATTCTTTTGCCTCAGCCTCCCGAGTAGCTGGGACCATAGGCACCTGCCACAACGCTCGGCTATTTTTCTGTTTTGCAGTTCGGCGGAGGCCAAGTTTGAACCCGCCACCTTCGGTATATGGGACCAGCACCCTAGTCGATGAGCCATAGGTGCCACCCAATGACCACTTTTGAAATCTATCAAAACAAAGTTAAAAAAGAAAAATAATAATCCCTTGACCAAATATAGATAACAGATGTGTTTTGTTTGACCTTACAGCTTTGGTTCACAGAGTATTTTCAAGGTCATTCATGGTCAAGAGATGAAAATAGGAAATTTTTGAGGTAGGTATCTGAATAACTTGCTTTGTTTTTTTTTTACAAAAAATCAGATCTGTCACTACATGGCAGCATTTAACTGAATACTTATAATAAATTTCCTTTTTATTTGCCAAACTCCCTGCCACTCCTTAATACCTGTATTTGTCAACAGTGAGGTCAATGCTAATTGATCCTCATTACTTTGTTTTTGTCATTGTTTTTCTTATACTTAGCTGAATTAGGGTAAATTATTAATCTATGGAAGCATTTCAGGATATTGCATTTTTTTGGTGAAACTTAAAATCATAAATATATCAGAATGAATTTATTTTAGAATAGAATTCTGTATGTTTATCTTAGATTATTTGACAGGTTGTAGTGATAAAAAGAAGAGATTTTTAATTTTTTAAATTATCTCTGAAGCTGCTTGAAATATTTCTCTTATTTACTATGCCTTCACTGAATATCACCTGTCTTTCAGCTCCTTGATTAGATCCTTAATAGCAGTCAGTATCACCTGAAATGATAAATTAAAAATAGAACGTCAAGATGCTCTTTAACTTCAAGCCTCATTTAATATAACTGATGACTATGAAAGCAAACAATAAACAATTTAAAAGAGATCCCGTCTGTATAATGTATATCAAGTATTTTAATTGTCTTCATTAGGGATGCATGAAAAAGCCAAAATGTCTTTTGGTTGCAGAAAGTAATGATCCAAGGTAAAAATATATCAACACGGGAGAAAAATTGAACATAAAACTATTTCTGAGTTGTCACCTGAAATGAGAATCATCTCTCCATAACATAAAATTGTCAAAACTTTGATTCAGTTGTTAAATGTACAGATGATTAAAATGCAGACTGGTTTAAAGAAATCCAATTAACACTGCAGATTATTTTTAGAAGCGAGCTACTACTTTACACATATTGTGAGCTACTAAAATGCTTCACACCAAGGAAGTCTTGATAAATGATTTTTATATCAAAGGAAATTACAGACACTAGACATAAAAGGCACATCCAGTAAGACTGTATGTTTCAGAAACAAATAATACATTTAATACTGGATTTCTTAGCTTTGGTATTATTGACATTTGAGTCTAGCTAAGTTTTTTGTTCTGGGGAGCTGCCTGATGCATTATGGGATGTTTACTAGAACCCCTGGCTGTTACTTACTAGCTGTCAGTACAGCTCTGTAATTCTGAGAAACAAAAATTTCTTCAGATACTGCAAATATCCTCTAAAGAGTACCAGCAACTCCAGCTGAGAAATGTAGTTTAATACCGTATCTTTTAAAATATTAGAACACGTATTCTATGAGTATTCAGCAATAGCAATGAATATAAGCCTGCATAATAAATTTATTTAACAATAGGAAACGGGGATTTAAAAGACTCATTTACTTGAACTTTAAAATTTTATATCATGGATGACAAGGTTCATATCCAAACGTATTAGATGGACTTTACTCCACTTACCCATTCTTACTCATTAATGATCGGTCAGTCTTGCTAGGTAGAAGCACTATTCTAGGGCATCCCCGATGCTTCAGAATATTGAGATAACAACTTTCTCGCAAGATAATTTAATCTTATTTATTCATAATTAATTCATTTAACATTATTTTTCACATATTTTTTATGTATTGTGAAATATCTAATGTTTGTTGATATTATGAGAGAGTTGTTACTCAGACAAGACTGAGTATTCTGAAAAATGTGGGTATTTCAAGGACCATGTATACTTTGAAAATATTGGAAACCAAATTTGCTACTTTTTGTGGTAGGCAAACAACAAAGGATGCAAAATTTTCCTTCAATTTTAAAAAAGAATTTTCTGTGCCAAGTGAAACATTTACCACATCCCCACTGAACAGTGCTAACACTTTTTTTTTTTTTTTGGTTTGTGTACCAAAAAATGATGCTTTGCTTCTATGTTTCTCTCTACCCTGTCAGCAGATCTTCTATTATTTTATTTTATTTTATTTTTATTAAATCTGTACATTAATGCAGTCATGGGGTACAATGTCCTGGTTTTATATACAATTTGAAATGTTTTCATCAAACTGGTTAACATAGTCTTCATGGCCCTTTCTTTTTTTTTTTTTAAGTTTTTTAATAAACTTGTTATTATAATGCAAGGATTGATTTTAAAAATTCATACAGAATTTGATCTTTCACAGAGCCTTACTATTTTTTTTATAATTTTATTGAATCATAATTCTGTACATTGGTGCAATCATAGGGCATGATTCATATACATTCAGAAATGTTTTGATCGTACTGTTACAGATAGCCTTCATGGCATTTTCTTGATCACTATATAAAGACAT